>PVJC01038663.1:0-15675 GCA_004026665.1 Murina feae | reverse complement strand
CATATCGGAGCTGCGGCCTCCGCCATCTTGGCTAGGCTAATTTGCATACAGTCACCCTGATTGGCTGGTGGGTGTGGCCAGCACCACCCGATTAATCGGAAGAAACGATTAATTTTAATATTACGCTTTTATTAGTTAAGATATCCATACATTCTTATTTTTTTCAAATTCAACTTATTATTAATAATGTATCACTTATGTAAGACATGCCACGATCCCTGACTTTTATAGTGATTATAACCTTTACAAAGCTATAGGAGGCATATTGGAAGGAAGCTGCTAATCACCACTGTGCTAGTCATGTCTTCCAATCAGCTTATCCTGAAAGGAAACAATGAATTTCTGAGTGAAACGAAGCTCATTCCTTCTTTAATAACAAAAGTGCAGTGACAGATAAATTTAAAAAGCAATTTCAGAATAACACTTTAGCAGGGCCTAACAAAGTGTCTAATTTCTGTTTCATGTTGTAGATAATTGAATGCTATACTTCATAATGAACTAATGGCACATGTCAGACAAAATGATAATATTTTGCACTTACATAGTATCTTTCTTCGAATGAGCTCAATAATAATTCAGTGGTCTATTTTTTCCTTGAAATAATTTAGGAGCATTTACATGGCTAATATCTTTTCACGCAAATTTCTTTCTACTGATGAGAAACTAGATAGTACCAAAGGTAAGATGAAAAGTTTGTTTTCCAATTAGGATAACAGATAATAGTAACAAGCTGAAAGCAAATGTTGAAGTTAATTAAGATACTTGTACTTTCTAGATAGTCTAAAGCATAACATCATATTTACAAAATAGAAAAGTGTAAAAATGTTCCTCAAAAAACAACATAAGTAATTCTGTTAGTGACATATAAAACCATAGAATAAAATACTTTAATATTTTATTATCTATGAAAAGTTTTTAACTGTGTATTTTATATAATTCATTATTGAATTTTGAGAAGTCTTCTCTTTATACATCATTATATTTAATGTTATTCCTTAACTATTATTAATACTGTCTAGACTTATCATGTAGGTTCTACATCAGTAGAGAATAAAAATAAAAAATGTTCTCTAGGATTCAGAACAATCTATAAAGGAAGCCTGATGCCATGCCATGAAGTTGGGACACTCTCAGCTCTTCCTTCTAAACTACCTCTTTCCGTTTGTAGATCCTCATTCATTTATATACTAGAGGCACATGTGTTCCTTCAGCCTGGCCTGCCCCCTCTCACAATCTAGGACCCCTCGGGGGATGTAGTGGTGCACCAAGTGTCAGGTGGCCTGGGAGGAGACTGAGCCAGAGCCAGAGCCAGAGCCAGAGCCCGAGCCCAAGCCTGGGCCAGGTGCTGAACTGCTCCTACTCATCCTGGCCTGGCTGCACCTGCCACCACTGCTGCTGGGTAGCACTGCCACGGATATAGGAGAGGCTCACAGTGCCACAGCAACACTCGCCAGCCATGAGCCCGACATCTGGCATCCGTCAGTCAGCTGAGCTGCACTCCTGCTATGGGAGGACACTGACCATCAGGGGTAGCTCCTGCGTTGAGCATCTGCCGCCTGGTGGTTAGTGCACATCATAGTGACCAGTCATTAGGTTGTTCGGACGCTTAGGCTTTTATATATATATAGATAGATAGATTATAGATAGATAGATAGATAGATAGATAGATAGATAGATAGATATAGATATATAGATATTTATTTCTTGACTTCCTTTGATGAACTTTTCTACATTTTCATGATTCTTGTCATTACCTTTCCTCTTGGTCCTACTATTCATTCCCTGGTTTCTTTCACATTCTGAGTCCCTAAGAGCCCTGCTGTCTATGTGGACCCACTTTCAGTTTTTGGAACTCTGATTAAGACAAAGCTCCAGGACACCAGCTTTACAGTTGAGCAATTTCTGCAATTATGAAAAGAGAACTCAATTGTTTCCTAATGTTTTAAGGTTTTTAAGTTGTCAGGAAGAAAAAAAGGCTAGTAATGAAAGGGAAAGATAACCCAATAGTAAAATCAAAGCTTTGAGAAAACATTCTATGGTGTGAATCGTGTGTGTTTATATATTATATATAATACATATACCTATATATTATATATTTAATTTATATCATATGAATCTTATATATACACAGAGTATAAGAAATAATAAAGGGAAAGCAAACTTCATTTAAAAAATTCCTAGATCTCTTTAATGCAAATAAGTTTGCCAATAATAGCAATGTTTTAATAGGAAATAAGATTTTGTGCATTATGTAAATGAAGCTATAGATAGGGTTGCAACATTCTTTTAGGTTTAATATTTTACATTCTTCCTTTCAAAGGACTATGTATTGGTTCCCACTTACTGCTTAATATGCAGTTCTTATGACTTTCTAAAGCAGGATAATTTTACATATTCATTTTTGCTTGAGGAGAAAGTAATTTTGATATTGTATTCTCTTAGTTTCAGGTACTGTTGAGGCAATCATAACAAAAAGGTACTAATATGTATGTTTCTTTGTTTGTACTTTAACAAAATACAGAAAAATTAATAAAACAATTAATAAAAGACACCTAGACAATCTTCATTGACAGAATAGGGCAGTGTAACAACCATTAAATTGGAAGGGAAAAATTTAAATTTTAGCCCATGTAGCCTTCTTAGTAGATTCTAATAGTAATTGTCTCCTTTTGACAGATCTGTTTCCCATCTACATAAAGGGTTTGAATTGGTTTATCCTTGAATCTATTAAATTAGGAAACCAACTGACCAAGCTATTTAGTTAGTTGTCAACTCTCTACCTGTCATCTACTGCTGCCATGCATATTTTCTATATCCAGAATCCATTCAAAAATTGCTTATTAAAAAAATCTGACTTTGAGAACTATTGAGGAAGAAGAATGTGGACTTGATTTTGAGACTGAGCAAAAGTCTTAAATCTACCATTTACCAGGCCCCTGAAAGTTTAGGATGCATAGGATCAAGGCTATACAGCCATGAGACTTCTTTTCAAAAGTACTGCTATTGGAACAGGATTTTGCTTTGACTCCAATATACAAAGAGTTTGGAAGTCATCACTCCTGCCATTACAATAAAAAAACTGAACAAACTAAAAATAAACTACTTTTAGTAGGCCTGTTAGAGAATTAAGGTCACAAGATATTGCTGCTTGATAATCTGGAGAAAGAAAATTACATATGAGATTAATTTACCTGTGGCGACCTCCTAGAGACATTAATTTGTAGAAACAGGTAAGTGGTAATTTTGATTAATTGCTGGAAGCTTAATGTGTCTTTGAGGTGGGTAAGGTACCCTTTCCTCAGTTTTACCTCCACCTCTGCACAACTCTGCCTATGTTTTCATATCTGGAGACAGTTCCCTCTAGCTTTCCTGTATTATGCATGGGGAGTAGAATAAAGTTAGGTAATACTTCTCAACATTACAACCCAGAGACATAGACTGACTAAATGACTGAGATTTAATCATCTAATCTAATAAAAGAGTAATATGCTAATTGTGTCACTCCACTACATCCCAAGCCACACCCACCAGCCAATTAGAGTGACTATATGCAAATTAACTCAACCAAGATGGTGGCCAGCAGCCACAGAGCTAGAGCAAACAGGCTTGGTTGCCCCAGCTATGGAGGAAGCTGCCTGCCTAGGCAGGATGTGGCCTCCATTTAAGGCAACAAAGTTATAATTATAGAAGATAAATAACCCCCAGATACCTGCTTCCAGCCAGCCTCGCTGGGAGCTTGGGTCACTGGGGGCTATGGCCAGCCTGCAAACAGCCATCAGCCCCTCACCCAGGCTGGCCAGGCACCTCAGCAGGACCCACCCTGATCCAGGACACACTTCAGGGCAAACCAGCCGGCCCTCACCAATGCACCAGGCCTCTATCCTATATAATAAAATAGTAATATGCAAATTGACCCTAACAGCAGAACCACTGGGAATGACTAGTCACTATGACACACACTAACCACCAAGGGGCAGATGCTCAATGCAGAAGCTGCCCCTGGTGGTCAGTGCACTCCCATAGGGGGAGCTCTTCTCAGCCACAAGCCAGGCTGATGGCTGCCAGTACAGTGGTGGTGGTGGGAGCTTCTCCTACCTCCTCAGCAGCTCTAAGGATGTCCGACTGCAGCTTAGGCCTGCTCCCTGCTGGCAAGTGTACATCCCCCAAGGACTCCCTAGCTGCCAGAGTGAAGTCTGACTGCCAGCTTAGGCCTGATCACCCGGGGAGCAGTGGCCATCCCCTGAGGGTTCCCAGACTGCGAGAGGGCACAGGCCAGGCTGAGGGACACACACCCCACTCCTGCTGAGTGCACAAATTTTTGTGCACCGGGCCTCTAGTCTATATAATAAAAGCCTAAGCAATCGTTACAGCAGAATGACCAGAATTACTGGTTGGTATGATGTGCACTGACTACCAGGGGGCAGACGCTCAATGCAGGAGCTTCCCCCAGTGGTCAGTGCGCTCCCACAGGGGGAGCACCACTCAGCCAGAAGCCAGGCTCACGACTGGCGAGTACAGTGGCAGTGGTAGGAGTTTCTCCCACCTCCATGGCAGTGCTAAGGAGCAGCGAACTGAGCAGTCAGGAGCAGTGAGCAGGTGGGCAGTAAGGGGTGACTGGTCCCAGACTGCAATTGGGCACAGGTCAAGCTGAGGGACTCCCCCGATAGTGCACAAACTTCATGCACTGGGCCTCTAGTGAAATTATAAAATGCTACCTCCTCCACTACAATCACATCAGTAAGGCTCTAATATAACAGTGGGTTACAACTAAAAGAAAAAGACAAACAAATAAATAAGTAAACAAATAAAACCCCATCAGATTCTATTTAAGGGGGTATTCTTTCAAAAACCCAAAGACAACAGGTATGAAAGAAAAACAAGACACACAAAAAACAAGAACACTAGAGGAAAATGAAGTCTCTGGCAGAGCTACAGCAACCAGTAACCAGACAGCTGCTAGCCAGATTAACCTAACATCTCACACTAGGGGTGCATCTGTCTCAAGTTCCCATTACTCAATACATTATGCCCACTTTCAACAAACAATCAGGAGGCATGCTATAAAATCAGATAAACACACACAAAATAAAGAGAAAAGCAAGCACCTGAACCAGACTCAGATAACTTACAAATTTAGAATTATTAGATAGAGATTTCAAAATAATGATATTAGTATGTTAACACAGAAGAGTATAATTAATTTGCCTAGAGGAGAAAAATGGAATCATATAAAATGTTCAATTAAAACCAGAGACAGCAGAAAAAGTGCCAAAGACAAGAAGAGAAACAAAGGAGAAGGCAATGAATATTTTTTAAAAAGGTAGCAAATAAGGCAGATATTAATCTACCATATCAATAATCACTTTAAACATCAACAGTCTAAATATAAACATTAAAAAGAGAGACTGCCAAAGTGCAAAGAAATAAGACTCAACTATATGTAGCCTGATAAAATGAATTTTAAATATAAAAACACAAATCGACAATAAATAAAGGTATAGAGATGATACGCTATGCTAACACTAATCAAAAGCAAGTTGGTGTAGTTATATTACTTTTAGATAAAGAAGACTTCAGAGCAAGGAAAATTATCAGGGATCAAGAGGAGTATTACAGAATAACAAAGAGGCCAGTTAACCAAGAAGACATAGGAATTCTTAATGTGTATGTGCTTTAAAAAAATGTCAAAGTACACGAGGCAAAACTGATTGAAGGGAGAAATAGATGAATTTTATCTTGTAGTTTAAGATTTTAGCACACTTCTATCAGTAACTGATAGTTCCAGTAGGGAGAAAATCAATAAGGATATAGATTAACTCAAAAGCACCATCAATTAACTGGAGATAACTAACATGTATAGAATACTTCAGCCAACAAGCGCAGAACACATTCTTCTCAAGCTTGCCCAGAACAGGGAACATTCACCAAGACAGACCACACCCCATGCCATAAACTTACCTGAACAAATATAAAGAAACAGAAATTATACAAAGTATCCAATACTATAAAGCACATACACATTAAGAATTCCTACCTCTTCTTGGCTAACAGAAATCAATATAAAAAAGATAGTTGGAGCCCTGAACGGTTTGGCTCAGTGGATAGAGCGTCGGCCTGTGGACTGAAGGGTCCCGGGTTTGATTCCGGTCAAGGGCATGTACCTTGGCTGTGGGCACATCTCCAGTGGGAGGTGTGCAGGAGGCAGCTGATCGATGTTTCTCTCTCATCGATGTTTCTAACTCTCTATCACTCTCCTTTCTTCTCTATAAAAAAATCAATAAAATATATTTTAAAAAAATGATAGCTGGAACTTACTCTTCCTTCTCCTCTCCCCGCAAACTGCTTTAAAAGAGCTTGAAGATTCACAACACAAAAAACATGGGTCAAAAAAACAAAACAAAAATACTTCAAGAGCAACTATAAATTCTTTTGAATTAAATAAAAATATTTTAATCCATTAAAATAATTGTCATATCTATCAAAATGTGTGGGCTAAAGTAAAAGTAGTGCTTAGAGTGAATTTCTATCATTGAATACAAATATTAGAGACATAATAACTAAACTCAATAATATAATGTTAACATATTTAAAAAAAAAAACTAGAGAAAAGATCAATTAAGCCTAAAGCAAGTAGGAAAAAAATAATAAAAATTGGAGCAGAAATAAATGAAGTTGGAATAGGAAATTAATAGAGCTATCAATGAAAGCAAAGTCTGGTTGTTTGAAAAGATCAATAAAATTAATAAACCTCTAAGTCACTCTAATCAAGAAAATAAAAGAAGACAAATGGTTCTCAAGATAACATAGAAATTTAAAACTCCCTGAATAGCCTGCACAATACTAAAACAGAACAAGTTGGAAATGTTTAATTTTAAGGCTTACTATGAAGCTTCAGTGATCAAGACAACAACATAGCACAGCCAAAAGAATAGGCATATAGATCAGTGGAACAGAATAGAGAATCCAGAATAGAACAAACCTCACAAATATAGTCAACTGATCTTTACAAAGAAGCTAAGGTGACACAATAGAGAAGAATGGTCTTTTCAAAAATTGGTGCTCAAACAACTGAATATCATATTTTTAAAAAATGAGTCCTGACACAGTCCTTAAGCCTTTCACAAAAATTAGCTCAAAATGGATCATAGACTTAAATGTACAATATAAATTATAAAATTTCAAGATTAGAAAAAATTAGGACAATTTAGGTGGCCTTGGGTTTGATGATGACTTTTTAGGTACAACATTTAAAACATAACTTGTGAACACAGTACCTGACAAGATAAATTAATTAAAATTAAAAACTTCTGCTCTACAAAACATACCATTAAGATAATAAAAAGACAATCCACAGAATGAGAGTATTTGTTTGCAAAAACAGATATCTGATAAAGGACTTTCTTCCCCAAATAACATTTTTTTCAAAGCATATCTGTTTATTATTAAGTCCCCAGATCCTAGCATAATGCCTGCACTGTAATATGCACTACATTTTCTGTTCCAATTATATATGTTCAGAATTTAGTGGTGTGCTGATACCCACTGGCTTTTCATGATATAAATAGTTTAACCTTGGCTGTTTGCAAACTCCCAAAGGTTTATTAAGGCCTCACAAAATTTCTGAATATTTAGCAATTTACTCCTGTGAGCCAATAACTTCTGGCTCCAGTCCAATGCTAGCTAAATTAGGGGGAAAATAAACATCAAGAAATTGTATGTGGGTGTAATCAGTATATAATTTAGATATCTCTACTAAAATTTAAAGTTCTATATCAATTGCTCTTTAAGATCTTTAATTGATACCCTCAAATATTTAAACTCAATTTAGCCCAAACTAAATGTATTACTTTTCTCCCCACACCAGCTCTAGTCACACATTTCTGATAGTCCTAATTTACAAAGCTTACATAGCTCTATCAATAATTTCTCATTGCATGATGATAAAATGCTTACTCTAGTGGGTTTGTTAGTGTCTCCCTGTGTTTATGTCCACCTGTGACCTCAGAGTGTGGCCTTATCTACACAAATAAAAGAGAAACATGCAAATTGGTGTCACTCCGCTACACCCACCGACAAATCAGGGTGAGTATACAAATTAACCCAACAAAGATGGTGGTTAATTTGCATATGCAGGCATGGAGTGAAGACTGAAGATAGCATAGAAGTAAGCCAGGTGTTGCAGAAGAGAGTGAAGCTGAGGCAGCGGACATGGGAGCAGAGCTGAGGCAGCAGAGATGGGAGGGAGCAAGGCAGCTTCTCTGCTTCACTCCCACCACAGGAAGCCCTGTTCTTGCAGGAATCTTCCTGCAATGGGCCTCTAGTTTGCAAATAAGATCTTAACCTTGCTTTTGTACTTTTGTGCTCCATAACTGAAAGAATACACACCTGTTGTTTCAAGCTACCTAGTGTGTGATAATTTGCTATAGCAAATCTGGGAAACTAATTCACTCCCATGATCTGAATGTTTGTGTCCCTACTTCCCCAGATTCATACATTGAAATTCCCAAGGTGGTATCTATCAGAAGGTAGGGCCTTTGACAAGTGATTGGGTCATGGAGATGGAGACCTCATGATTAGGATTGGTGCTCTTACCAAAAAAAGGCCTTACGGAGCTCCCTAGTCCCTTCCACCTTGTGAGGACACAGCAAGTAGTCATCAGAGTGCAACCAAGAAGAGGGTCTTCACCATGAAGACTTCCAGACTTGAGAACTGTGAGAAATAAATTTCTGTGGCTTATAAGTGCCCCGTTGGTGGTATATTTTTTATATAGCAGCCTAAACAGATAAAGGCATACAAATACATATCACAGTGCTCTAATATCTGCAAGATTCAACCCCTGTTTATTGCCACAACATGACTTCATACTTCATATCCTATGTGGTAGACCATCTAAACTATTTGCAGGTCCCTGAATACACCATTCACTGGTATATTTCTCATTCCTAGTTATTTGTTCCTATTCCCATTATCTCTGGAAGACACTATCAACCCTTCGTTGCATGGCCAATTCCTTCCAAAGTACATTTTATATTTTTTTAAAATATATATATTTTACTGATTTCAGAGAGGAAGGGAGAAGGAGAGAAAAACAGAACCATCAATAATTAAAGAGAATCATTGACTGGCTGCCTCCTGCACATTCCCTACTGGGGATAGATCCAGCAACCTGGGCATGTGCTCTGACTGGGAATCAAATTAGGACTTTCTGGTTCATAGGTTGATGCTCAACCACTGAGCCACCTTGTTCAGGCAAGAATATTTTATCTTTAAGGAGCATAAAGTTCCAATAATTCTTAACAGTATCTTGTTTTATTCCACTTTAACACTATTATAATTGCAGGTTTACTCTGCATTGTCTTCTAGATTGATTAGCTATAGAGGACAGAGACTGGGTCTTATGCATAATTCTAATTCACAGTGATATTACAGTAAAAGATATCTAGAGACAACTCAGCTTATATTTGTTGAATTACTTAGTTGATGATCACTGAAAAATGATGTACAAAAAATCCTAGGGCAGATACTCTTGGTGTTGAAAAGTGTCTGCACATTGATATCATCAGAAGAAAACAGTTTATAAATGTATAAACACATTGGAGTCTGTCCAAATTAATGTGATCAGGGATGTGAAGAAAAGATAAATCATTATAGGTGAGGAACAATGGAAGAAATGGAAAGAGGATTAAAGATGGAGAATCATCCTATCCTGAATAGAAAATACAGGATATTTTCTGTGTGCTAATGGGACAGACTGAATTATGATAGATTCTTTGGCAAGCTGTTTGTAGTTTGCATAACGTAGAATGTATTATCAGTGTTAGCAGCGTGATTGCTTCCTCATGCCAGAGAATATGAATTGCAACCATCAAATGGTATTTTGTAAACTTGGTAGTAGTAGCTTATCTGACCTTCCCTTAGAAAGATGACAATGTAAGCCATATAGCATAGCATTCTCTTAATATTTTAGTGCCTCCATTAGTATGCTACTCAGATACAATAATGTTTGTTAATTCTTTAGCATAAGTTATATTCTGCTCCTCGTCCAAATGAATTTTTTTTGGTGTGTTTGAAAGCTGATCTGAGTAAATTTTATAGGTAACACTTCCTCTGACATGTTTTCATCCTCAGAAAATGTTGTTGTTGTTGTTTTTAATCAGAAACTTTGAGAGAGAAAAAGAGAGAGATTTCAGGTAATTTAAAAATCTATCAAATGGCAGAGGCAGGAAACACATTTACTCTTTGGTTTCCATTGTTACCATGGTTTCGGTGTAAATGAGTAGCAGTAGGAGTTCAGAGTCATTGTAAGAAGACATTTTCTAATTATTGGGTTTATAAAAAATGAGGGAATGCCCTTTCTTTGTAAAGAGGTGTGTGTTCTCTCACAGAAGGAGAGAAATTGTGATAAATAACTGGAAGGATATTTATGTAAGTGCTATTCAGCAGGAGATTAGAGTAGAAGAGATAGAGGTAATTTTACTTTAAGTTTTACCAAGGGATGTAGCAATCAATACATTTTATTGATTCACATATTCACCAACACTGAAGAACACTTCTTCCTGCAGCAATACTGCTCTACACACTTTGGAATTCTGTTATTGGTGATAACACACTCATAAGAGTTAGAGTTATTTAATTGATTGGTTCCATGCATTGCAGTGGCATCAATTGTGTGCGTGCTAAAATGAGGCAGTCCCAAAGTATATAGGCATCTCATTCAGTTCGCTTGATCTTTCACTCCAGAATCATGTTTTGTTAATTATGGAATTACATCACATTCCCATTTAAACATTGCATTTACATTTTAGTTTATGTTTATCTTATTAGAATAGACAACAGTATTCAGAAATAGTGAAATCTGATCCTAGTCCCATTTCTCTCTTTCAATCTATATGTTTCTCTACTATCTGCTTTCTTAAAGTTATTATTTTTTTTCACCTTCAATACCATTAACTCATCCAGGAGTCTATTAATAGTATAAAGAATGAAGATTTTGTTATAACTTATGTATTTTGACATATGTAAAATTTCCAGTCACCTTTCAGTGCATGAGGGGAGCCCCTCAGAACATTTGTTTTCAAGTATCTGATCAGTAAGAAGAGTATTTGAAATTAAAATCTGAGCCAACAAAGCATAGAGCTTTTCTGCTAAGTACTTGAAAAACAGTTTCTCAGCAGGCAAGAGCCAAGGGAGCAACAGAATTCAAGTGCAGTGAGGCTAATAGAGGCATCAACTGCTGAAATAGAATTAAACTGAGGGTCAGGGATTAGACTTGACAGAGATTAATAATTCAGCTGGGAGCATAGAAGCAACATGAGTGGTTTCAGCTTTTGTTTGGTGTTTGTGTCATCGAAAAAAATAAACTGAATAAAATAGTGTGAAGTAAAAATCAATCAAACTCTGGACCTTCATGCTTTTTGGAGTGGAAGACTGACTGACAGGGCCACTGGAGTTGACATCATAGGTTCCTCCGAAGGCTGCTATCACCAGGTTTTGCCTTGGCTATGGATGGAGCTGCCAAAGGCCTATCTCCAGAAGCAATGGAAGGGAAACTATATGTAAAGGCAAAATTTTAATAGGGTTGATGCCAATGACAAACACCGCCTTTCTTACTTGTATGATTCTTGTCAAAATGGAGGTCAGAGTGTCTCTGCCTCGGATTATGTCAGATTTCATGTTCTTCCTGTTATAGACTAGAAGAAAATTAGTTGTAAATGAGTACTATATCAGTTGATAAAATACACTCTTCAAGTTTAAAATATGTAAACCAGCAACAACAAAAAAATCCCAATGAAAAACATGTAGATATGTGTTGAACAATGTGCATTAAGGTTTTTAGGCCATCGGAACATTGGCATTCTCTCCCCAACACCCGCATTCATTTTCACTCAGTATTTTATAGTTATAGTTACTAGAGTGTATTATGCATAGACATACCTCAAAGAGTTTATTAGCTTGCTAGTGCTGTTGTAACAAAGCAACAAAGACTGAGTGGCTTAAACCACAAGTATAATTTCTCAACTTTCTGGAGGATAGAATTTTGAAATCAAGGTGTCTGAAGAGTTTGGTTTCTTCTGAGACCCCTTTCCTTGGCTTCTTCCTATGTGGTTCCACGGCCTTTTGTCTGTAATCATGTTTAAAATTTCTCTTCATGTGAGGACACCAGTGATATCACACTAAGGTCCACCCTAGAGACCTCATATTAACTTATCTCTTTAAAGACCATAGTTTCAAATTTGGTCATATTCTAAGGCACTAGCAAGGAGGATGAATCTTCAACGTTTGAATTTGCGGGCAACACAGCTCATCCCATAATGGAGGGCCTTGAGTTTATTGGTATAGAAAGAGAACTTCCAATAGGAACGTGTAGACTCAAAAATTCATACAGAGCTATTTTCATTCATTTTAATACTCATTTTCTCTCTATATCCTGGACACATTTGAAAAGGGGAATGCCATAATCAAAATCAGGAGCTTGCAAGAGCATACAGCTCGTTTACTACAGAACTTTAGGAAAACAAAGCCAGGGTTTGATGCTTTCTCCTGGCACACAGTAAAGATGCCTCCTACATCTACCCTGCAACTCTCTCCTTCCTGTTTGTCCTGCACCTACATATGCCCTCTCTTATCTCTGAAGGCAGGTACTCAAAACTTACTAAAGTAGGTGCCAGCCAAGCCCATTTTGTTTGCTTGTTTTTCAATTTGTAACGTTGTTGTTTATTTTTATTTTTTGATCTATTTATTCAATTCTTACCCTCCCCAATGCCCCAAAGGAGGCTAACAAATAATGCTGCTTAAATAAATAAATGAGTTTTAATTTAAAAACTAAACACTATGACAACCATTTCTCAATATTTTTCAGCTAGACAATAATAGGCTCCTACTATAGCTCAACCCAGAATAAAGAAATGCATAGTAATCTCCTAAGGGAAGCAGGTGGCAAGGCAAATGCAAAAGCTTATAAGAAGTACTGCCTTTTGATTTGACATTAATGGAGATTAAGTTAAAAAGCAGCTGTTCTGCAATAATAAACAAAAAGTGTCAACATCTCCCTTTCCCTTGCCATTCTGTCACTCTAGTCTTATCTTTTAATTAAACCTGAACTTTAAAATAAATGTGCCTGACTTGCTAGTTTATTAAATGGAATATTAATGGAGGGTTTCTATATTCAGCAATTGGTATGCTATAGAATGCCTTTTAAAAATAAATAGTCACATCACAGGCTCTGATTGTATGGAATGTCCAAGTTTGCAGTTCTCTTGTTAGAAAGGAGAAAAAGAAAACTCCACAAAAACAAAAAAAAAAAACAAACAAACAAAAAAACACAGTATGGACATCTAAATAGATTGATTTCAGACCTCTTTATAATTTGTTGAAGTGCACACACAGTTTTATTTAAGAAAGTAGGGGCCCTGTGCACAAAAATTTGTGTACTCGGGTGGTCCCTCAGCCCGGCCTGTGCCCTCTCGCAGTCTGGGATACCACAGGAGATGTCCACCTGCTGGTGTGCCTGGCCAGCCTGGGTGAGGGGCTGATGGCTGTTTGCAGGCTGGCCAACCCCCCATGTAGGGACCCTCACCCCATGGGGGTGTGGCCAGTTTGAGTGAGGGACTGAGGGTTGTTTTCAGGCTTTCCACAGTCCCTTCAAGGTTCGGGTCCCTACTGGGATGCCTGGGCAGTCTGGGTGAAGGGCTGAGGGCTGTTTTCAGGCTGCCCACAGCTCCCATTGACCCAACATCTCAGCAAGGCTGGCTAGAATCAGATTTCTGGGGTTTATTTATCTTCTATAATTGAAACTTTGTTGCCTTGAGCGGAGGCCTAGGCAGGCAATGAAGCCTCCTATTCGCTTCAGCTACATGGCTTCCATAATTGAAACTTGTTGCCTTTGAGCAGCCTAGGCAGTTAGTTTCCTCCATCATTGGTGCAATGGAAGCCTCCTGTTTGTTCTAGCTCCATGGCTGCCGGCCACCATCTTGGCTGGGTTAATTTGCATAACCCACTCTGATTGGCTGGTGGGCGTGCCTTAGGTGTAACGAAGTGAGGGTCAATTTGCATATTACTCTTTTATTAGATTAGATGATTAACTTTTGTTAAACATGGAATTTTTGCCAAGAAATGTGAAGTGCATTATGGTTTATACATTGCAAGCAGATGTGAAACTGGTGCACTTAGACCTCCTGACTTTTTCATGTGTTGCTCATTTTTGTACTTCGCTTGGAATCCACCTTAATCAAATTCCCTCTCTACTTTCTCCATTAATTTCATAACATTTGAGTTAGCAGTGGTCAGTATTTTCTTTTCAGATATTCTACTACCATTAGCTAATGGCATGAACTTGTCAATAACAACAGAGGTAATGATTTGCTCGCAGGCATATATATACCAATCACTCACACTTAAACTTTCGTTATGCATAGTGTACACTGAAAGTCCACCGGGTATCAGGAGTTTGGTTCTTAGCCCTGGCTTTTCGATTCTGTGTAACTTTGGCATTTTGGTACTGTATGACTCAGCTTTTGTTATAAAATAAGAATGGTAATATTTGGCCTCAATTAATCCTATGGGGAGATGTGAGCATATAAAGAATATATCAGAAAAAATTTTAAAATATCAAGGCAAAGCATTAGATATTAGGAGTAATTTTTCAGAAATCAGATTTTCAAAGCAGGAGAGATAAGGGTTTTATATGGTAATTTACCTTTGTTATTTAGCATTGTTATTAATCTTTTAAAAACATTTGCATATTTATTCAAGTATGAGTGATAGTGCCATATTTAGGTCTTTTTAAAAACTATATTTTATTGATCGTTTACAGAGAGGAAGAGAGAGGAACATAGAGTTAGAAACATCAGTGGAAGAGAAACATTGATCAGCTGCCTCCTGCACAACTACTACTGGGGATGTGCATGCAACCAAGGTCCATGCCCTTGACCAGAATCTAATCCGGGACCCTTGAGTCTGCAGGCCAACGCTCTATCCACTGAGCCAAACTGGTTAGGACATATTTAGATTTTTAAATGTGCATTGTACTATTTATATCCAGGGTGTAGAAACAAGAGTTGGAAAAAAAAGGCAGAAAGGGAGAAAAAGTGGAAAGATTAACTGTGAAAATGTAGATCTTTATTCCTATAACACATGAAATCTTGGAAAGTGGTATTGGTCATTTAAATGAAAAATATAATTAATACTAGGGGCCTGGAGCACAAAAATTTGTGCACTCGGGGTGGAGGGAGTCCTTCAGCCCGGCCTGTGCCCTCTCGCAGTCTGGGACCCCTCAGTGGATATCCTATGATGGCCCCAGTCTGCCAGGCGCCTTTCGTGTGTGTGCGTGTGTGTGTGTGTGTGTGTGGCCACTGGGGACCTGCCCCCAGCTGCATCTGAGGCTCGGAGCAGTCCTCCTGTGTGTGTATACCTGCTGGGGACCTGCCCTCAGGCACACTGTCAAGGCTTGGAGGACGCACCCCCTCTATGTTGATCTCTCAGACTCTTGCCCTCCCCTGCATGTTGTTCTCTTTTTTGAGCTGTGACCAGGGCTGGGTGCGGCCTGCCTCCCAAGCTTGCCTACTGCCCATCTTCCTCCAGCCACCAGAAAGCAGAGAAAACCCCACCTCATGGTCAGGCCAGCCTTTTCCTGCTCCCTGATCCCCGGAAGGGACCTGGGAAGGTGCCAAGCAGGCC
>PVJC01038662.1:0-16647 GCA_004026665.1 Murina feae | reverse complement strand
AGTTAAAATTTATAAAAAAATAAAACATTTACTTTTTATTTTGTTAATTTTAACCCATTTTTAAATAGGAAAAGCTATCTCTAGCTCATATTAAGAGTATTAATAAATATACATTAAACAGTGATATTTGTAATATGTATCATTTCAAACTCACCAACATCAGAAACCATGAGGACATGTGGAATATCTTGACCAGCAATTTTCTTTTCCAAGATCGGTGGTTTTTTCACCACCTCAGTGGTTTGTGTCTGTTTCACTGGTTCTTTGGGAGCTTCTGCAAACAATATATTTTTCAAATGTAAGACTCCCAACCTCATATTCTATATCCAATGAAACTATCCTTCAGTAATAAAGGCAAAATAAATATATTTGTAGAAAAAAGAAAGGTATTTGTCGCTAATTCCTCTTTTGGCATAGCTAACAGGAAATCTCCAAACAGAAAAGATATCATAGAAAAACTCTCAAGCATTAAGGACAAAGATCAAAGAAAAGAAAACAAGTATAATTGTATATAATTACAATTTGATTAGAAAGTACAATTTCAGTATTCTCACAACAAAACACAAAGATGTAAATGAAGCATGTGCTAATTAACTCCCTATTAAGAATCCTTTCAAATGTATGTGTGTATCAAATCATCACATTGTTCAATATTAATATGTTACTATTTTATTTTTCAATTATACCTCAATAAAACTAAAAAAGGAGTGCCCCAACACTTTAAAAAAGAATAAAGATGAAATAAAGACATTCTCACATGAAGGAAAGCTAAAAGTAAATCTCAATTGGCAGTTTACACTTGAGAATGGCCTGGGAAATATCTCCTATCAGAACAGAATGAGGAAAGAATAAATCTGGGAACATTAAAGAGAAAGAATAATGAAAGCATCAGGAACACGGAGGTCTAGAAACTGGCTAACTCATAGATTGCCAGAAAAACAATAAAAAGGAACAGGCCCTTTGAAAAATGTTGGCAGTTTCTTATAACACTAAACATGCCATTAGCATGCAAGTATGCATCAGAACACTTGGGAAATCCAAACTTAGGTTTACCCAAAAACTGTGTGCATGAAGGGTCATGAAAAATGTATCTTTAATACTGAACACTGGAAAAATCCCAATGTTCTTCTACAGTGAACCAATATACAAACCGTGGTACATCCATACTAATGGCAAAGTGCTCAACAGCAAATACAAAGGAAGAACCAGTGCATTCCAAAAGTCAACTGAATATCCAGGGACTTAGACTGAGGCAGGTGTAGTTTCAAAGGGTGAAAGGACACATCGGAATGGGGATAAAAATGTCCTATATCTTCACCAAAGGGATCAAAATCAAACCTACTCATGTGACAACATCACACAGAACTAAACCACACATACAAATCAATACAATTAAACCTGAGGTGGAAAAATCTGTGGATTGTACCAATGTCATCCTGGTTGTGGTATTGTGCTATAGTTTTGCAATGTGTTATCATTGACGGAAACTGGATCAGCTATACACAAGATCTCTCTGTATTGTTTCTTAAAATTCATGTGCAGTTAAAATTTACTCAATATAGAACTTTTACTTCTATTTTGTTAATTTTAACTGATTTCTAAATCAGAAAAGCTACCTCTAGCTCATATTAAGAATATTAATAAATCTACATGAAACATTGCTATTTGTAGTATGTATCTTTTCAAACTTACCATCATTATAAAGGATGAGAACATGTCTAATATCTCCACAACAACTGTTATTCCCCAACATCTGTCTCTCATTCATATTCTGAGTGTTCTTTTCCTTATTGCTTTGTGCTTTGACTCTTTCTGTAAGAAAAATCAATTTTCAAATGCTATAAGAAGAGACTACCAACCTTATATTCTATATCCAATGAAAATATCTTTCAGAATGTAGCCAAAATAAAGATATTTACATACAAAAAGGAAACCAAAAGTACTTGTCACTAACTGATTCATGTTTTAAAATGCTAAAGGAAAATCTCCAAACTTAAAAGCTATCATAGAAATAAATTCTCAAGCATCAAGAAGAGCAAAGGACAAATGAAAGAAAACAAATATAGATACAGAAAAATTGGTCCATTTATACATTGCCTGTGGAACTGGAAAATGGTAAAGACACACTGGAAAGCAGATACTTGGCTTCTTGTAAAAAATGGAGGGCACCATTACCAAGGACCAGAAATTGCACTCTTGGGAATTCATCCCAGAGAAATAAAAAATGTGCGAAAGAGTAAAGTGAATGAAATGAAGCAAGATTAAAAATCCAAATGTTCTTCAACAGTGAACTTAAATACAAACTGTGGCACATCCATACCGTGGAATATTCCTCAACAACAAAAATGAAGGAAGCTACATGCCACAAGTCTGATGGATATCCAGGTACTTAGGCTGAGGTAGGTGTAGTTGTAAAAGGGCCAGGTGGCACATCCTTATGGGAGGGAAATGTTCTCTATCTTGACTAAAGTGGTAGAAATCAAATTTATTCATGTGACAAAATCAAACACAACTAAACACATACACACAAATCAATACAATTAAACTGGAGAAATCTCAATGAAATCTGAGGATTGCATCAATGTCAATATCCTGGTTGTGGTATTGTGCATAGTTTTCCAGTTCAATGGGGGAACTGGGTCAACTGTACACAAGATCTGTATTATTTCTTACGATTGCATATGCAGCTACAACTTACTCAAAATAAACCTTTTAATTTTTAAGTTAATTAACTGAATTTTTATTAGGAAAAACTAGCACTAGCTCCATTAAGGGCATTAATGAATCTACATTAAACAGTGCTTTTTGTAATATGTATAATTTCAAACTCACTGCCATCACAAAAGATGAGGACATGTGGACTCTCTTGAGCACCATTGTTTTTCCCCAAGACACATGTGTTATTCCTTGTCTCAGCGTTTTCTTCCTGGTTGGTACATGCTTCGTCTCTTTCTATAAGAAAAACATTTTCAAAATGCTATAAGCAAAGACTCCCAACCTCATATTCTATGTGCAAGGAAACTATCTTTCAGTAATGACGCCAAAATAGAGATACTTACAGAGAAAAGAAAACCAAAAGTGTTTGTTAATACCTGATTCATGTTTTAGCATGGCTAAAGGAAAATTTTCAAACAGAAAATATATTATAGAAAAAATTGGAGCATCAAAAACAAAGAACAAAGGTATAAGCACAAATATGGATGCAGAGAAACTGGTCCACTCATACATTGCAAGTGGAAATGAAAAAATGGTAATGCCACACTGGAAATCAGTTTGTCAGTTTCTTATCCAAAACTAAGTACACCATCACAAAAGGACCAAAATTGCACTCTTGGGCATCCACCCTAGAGAAATAAAAACCATGTGAAAGAGTAAAATGAAGCAAAATTTTAAAATCCAGATGTTCTTCAACAATGAACCAATACACAAACTGTGGTACATCCATACTATAGAATAGTCTTCAATAATAAAAAAGAAGAAACTACCGATTCATGCCACAAGTCACATGCATATCCAGGAACGTAGTTATAAAAGGTCAAAGTGGCACACCCACATGGGGATGGAAGTGTTCTGTATCTTTACTGTGGTGGTGAACATCAAACCTACTTATGTGACAAAATGAAACAGTTCTAAACACAAACACACAAATCAATGCAATTAAACTGGAAAAAATCTCAATAAAACGTGGATTGCATCAATATCAATATTCTGGTTGTGGTCTTCTGCTGTAGTTTTGCAAGATGTTTATCATTGGGGAAACTGAGTAATCTGTATACAAGATCTTCCTATATTGTTGCTTACAATTGCATGTGCAGCTAAAATTACTTAAAATAAAACTTTAAAATGAATCATATTTAATTAATTTTTATTTAAGAAAAGCTGCCATTAACTCACATTAATGGTGTTAATAAATCTACGTTAAACAGTGCTATGCATCATTTCAAACTCACCATTAGAAAGGATGACGACATGTGGAATACTTTTACGACCCTTGTTATTTCCCAAGGATTGTGGGTTATTCATCATCTGAGAGTTCTCTTTATGGTTGGTTTGTGCATTGTCCTTTCCTACAAGAAAAACTTTTTTTCAAATGTTGTAAAAAAAAATCCCAACCTCATATTCTAAATCCACTGAAACTATTCTACAGGAGTAAAGCCAAAATAAAGATACATTTAGACAAAAGAAAACCAAAAGTATTTGTCATTAACTGATTCATGATGAAAAATAGCTGCAGAAAAAATGTTCAAACAGAAGAGATATAATATAAGTATTCTGGAGCATCAACAAGGACAAAGGACAAAGAAAGGAACGCAAATATTGATGTGGAGAAACCAGTCCACTCATATATTGTTGGTGGGAATAGAAAACGGCACAGCCACAATGGAAAGCAGTTGGTCAGTTTCTGATCAAAAACTAAGGACACGCCCAGGCTGGAGTGATTTGGTTGGGTGGAGGATTGACCAGTGCAAGAGAAGTGTGCACATTTGATTCAAGGTCAAGGCATATGCCTGAGTTGTGGGTTCTATCTCTGGTGGGGACTTGTGAGGGAGACAACCGATCCATGTTTCTCTCTTGCATATATATATATATATATATATATATATATATATATATATATATATATATCCTCTCTCTCTCTCTCTCTCTCTCTCTCTCTCTCTCTCTATCTCTATCTCTCTCTCTCTCTCTCTTTCTCTCTCTCATCAATAACAAAGAAAAAATAGCACTGAGGAAGCAATCACCAATGACCAGAAATGCACATTGTGTGAAAGAGTGAAATGAATGAAATAAAGCAAGATTTAAAAACTATGAACAAATATTCATAGTTGCTTTAACCCTAACAGCCCAAAACAGGAAACTAAGAGATTTCGAACAAGGTGAACAGATAAGTATGACATGAAACATCAATAACATGAAATACTATTCTATAAGAAAAAAAGAAGGAACAAGTAACATACAAAAAATACCACACACACACACACACACACACACACACACACACACACACACACACAAATAAAAACAAAAACATACAAAAAGCCATGAGTGAGTCTCCATGGAATTACACTGAGTGAAAGAAGCCAATCTCAAAGAGCACTGGAATCAATTTATATAACAACTAGAGGACCGGGGCACGAAATTCCTGCACTGGGGAGGGATTCCTCAGCCCAGCCTGCCCCCTCTCACATACTGGGAACCCTCAGGGGGTGTCCTACTGACAGCTTAGGCCCACTCCCTGCTCCCCTTGGAGAGTGGGCCTAAGCCACAGTCTGGCCTCCCTTTGTGGAAGGCAACCAGGCTAATCAGGGGAAGCCACCAGCCCCATCACCCCGATGCTGCAGTCACTGCCAGTCACCACAGCCACCAAGGTGGTTTCATCAACACAGACTCAAGTCCCTTCACCATGAAGAAATGACAACTTTCTTTAGGCATTTTCAAGATGTGTTTTTCATGGGATATGACATTTCTTTCTTTTTTATCCACACCTGAGGATATGTTTCCATTGGTTTTTAGAGAATGTGGAAGAGAAGGGAAAAACAGAGAGAAACATCAAAGTAAGAGGAACACTTTCATTGGTTGCTTCCTGCATATGCCCTCTGGGCCTCAGCCAGGGAGGAGCCTGCAACCTAGGTACATATCCTTGGTCAGAATTGAATCCAGACCCTGAAGTCTGCAGGCTGAGGCATTATGCACTAAGCCAAACAGGCTAGGGCAGGATATTACATTTCTTAGCCCTCCAGCAGTGGACCTTCATTTTTTTCTCTCCAGGAGTGTGGGGAAAAAACCCTAGATCACCTTTAGGGATTCTTATTACCGAAGATACTAAGAATATTACCAATGGCATACAGGGAGCTTAGCCAATGAGTGGTTAGAAAAGGTGTTTCCTCTGTAGTTCACTCTGATCACTGGCTCCACCCTTGCCCCTCCAATCCAAGCTCCACCCCTGCCCAGACCTGTAACCTCTGGCCAAGGCTGCAGGCCTGGACAGGGGACCCCCCAGACCCGTACAATCATTGGCCCTGTGCCTGCCCAGGCCTGCAGTCTCTGCCTGAGGCTGCAGGCCTGGGCAGAAGACCCCCAAGCCCCTCCAATTGTCAGCTTCACAGAGCCTAGGCTTCTGCAATCACTGGGTCTGATTCTGCCTCCTGCCATCACCAGCTCTGCCCTTGCCCCACTACAGCCTCTGGTCAAGGCTACAGGCCTGGGCAGAAAACCCCCATACCCCTGGGATCACCAGCTCCACCCTTGCCCACTGCAGCCTGTGGCCAAGGCTACAGGCCTGGGCAGAAGAGCCCCAGACACCTGCATTCCTGGCTCCTCCCATGCCCAGACCCCTGCAATCGCAGGCTCTGCCCCTACCCCTCTAATCACTAGCTCTGCCCCTACCCAGGCCCTGAGATCACCAGCTCTGCCCCTGCCCCACTGCAGCCTCTGGCCAAGGCTACAGCCCTGGGCAGGAGACCCCCAGGCCCCTGCCATTACCAGCTCCACCCTTGAGCCTCTGGCCAAGGCTGCAGGCCTGGGAAGGGGACCCCCAGATCCCTGCTTTGCTGGCTCCACCGGTGCCCAGACCCCTTAGATCACAGGTTCCGCACCTGCCCCCTCAGATCACCGGCTCCGCCCTTGCCCATGCCTGAGGCCTCTGGCAAAGATCTCTGGCCTGGGCAGGGAATCCCCAGCCCCCTCTGATCGCCTGTTCTGCACTTCAGGTCCCGCCTCCCACACCACCTGCCTGGCTAACAGGCCTGACCATCTTGTGGCTATGGGGGCACCTATCTTTGTGATGGAGTGACGCCTAATATTACTCCTTTATTAGATAGGATGCTGAAGGGAATAATTACAGATCTGGGGAATGGATTTATTGTTAAGAGCAACTAGAAAAAAAAGAACAGCTGAAGGCAGACAGGGAATGGGACTTGGGAGTGGGAATGACAACCTGAGGGAGGTGTGTGTGCTTATAAAAGAGCATTTTGGGGGGCATGGTGGTGATCAAACTGTTTGAAGTCTTGCCTGTGGTAGAAGATACATGAAAAAATTGTATAGAAGCAAACACCCACATTAACAGAAGTGAAATTGGGGACATCTCAATAATATCTGGAGGGTGTCAGGTCATTTAACTTAATAATGATAAATTTCTACCATTTTGTAAGTTCATACCATTGGGGTAATTTGTGTATGGGAACACAGAATTTTTTGTATAATTTCTTACAACTGCAGATACTGCTGAACATATCTGAAAATTAAATCTTTAATTAGAAAATGCTGCCACCATCTTTTTCACTAAGAATATTGATAAGTCTATATTAAAGGTGCTACCTCTCATCATTTCAAACCCTATAAAACTGGTATGAATACAGCAACATACTGACGAATTATTTGGCTAGTATACTTTTTCAAGACAACTGGATCATTTGCTGTCTCAGGGCTCTTTGTCCAGCTGGTTTGAACTTCTACCAACATTTCTATAAAGAAAATACTTTCAGGTATGGAAAGACAAGAAATGTCAACCATGAATACCATACCAGGTGAAATTAACATTCAAAGACCAAGCAAATTGTGGCAACATGGATGGACCTGGAGTGTGTTTTTCTAAGTGAGATAAGCCAGACAAGGAAAGACAAATACTGTATGGTATCACATATGTGGAACCTATAAAGAAAAAAAAAATTCAAACCCATAGAAATGCAGAGTAAAATGGTGGCTACTTGGGGTTGGGAAGTGAGAAAAATAGGGATAGGCTGGTAAAGGAGTACAAACTATCAGTAAAAATAAGTGAACTAACATCTGAGGAAGTATAACATGGTGACTATAGTTAACAATACTGTATTATATAATTGAAAGTGTTGTAGAAAGTAAAACTTCAGCAATTTCACCACAAAACATAAAGAGGTTAATAGGAGAAATGATGACTGTGTTATTTACTAGCACCTTTCTCTATGTGTGTATCAAATCATCGCATTATGCACTGTATATACATTAAAATATTATTTGTCAATTATATCTCAAGAAAGCTGACAAAAGAAATGAGAATTCATTTCTAAAAAAAAAAGCATGAAATAATGACCCCCCACAATGGAAAGCTAAACATATATCATTAGGCAGTTTACACTTGAGAATGACTAGAGAAATACTTCCTATCAGAAAAGAATGATGAAAAAATAAATCTTGGAGCGCCATAGACTAAGAAATAATAAGGAAAGGAGGAACATGGATATCTAGAAACTGGCTTGAGTCACCCATCACTGGCAGGAAAGTATCATGTCTCAATAACAAACTGTTAACAGTTTCTTATAACAAAAAACATGTTATTACAATATCATTAAGCATTTATACTCTTGAGTATTTTATTTATCTATGAAAAATCAAAACTTATGTCTACACAAAACCTGTACAGGAACGGTCATCACAGCTTTATTTGTAATACTGAACACTGGAGAAATCCATGTGTTTTTCAACAGTGAAACAATACACAAACAGTGGTACATCCATACTATGGAATAGTCCTCAACAATAAAAATAAGGAAATACTAATGCATGCCACAAGTCAGATGAACATCCAAGGACTTAGGCTGAGGAAGATATAGTGATAAAAAGGCAAGATGACACATATATATGAGAACAGAAATGTTCTGTATCTTGAATATGGTGATGGAAATAAAACCTACTCATGTGACAAAATCAAACACAACTCAACACATACATACAAATCAATAGAATTAAAATTGAGAAATCCAAAGATAATTTGTGGGTTGCATCAATGTCAACATCCTGGTTAGGTATTGTGCTATAGTTTTGCAAGATGTTATCTTTGGGGGAAACTGGATCAACTGTACACAAGATCTCTCTGTATTGTTTCTTACAATTGCATGTGCAGTTAAAATTTACTCAAAATAAAACTTTTACTTTTTATTTTGTTAATTTTAACTGATTTTTAAATAGGAAAAGCTACCTCTAACTCATATTAAGAGTATTAATAAATCTATATTAAACAGTGATATTTGAAATATGTATCATTTCAAACTCACCAACATCAGAAAGCATGAGGACATGTTGAATATTTTGACCACAATGGATATTTACCAAGAACAGTGGGTTATTCATCATCTGACTGTGTTGTTCCTGGTTGGTCTGTGCTTTGTCTCCTATTATATGGAAAACTAGGGGCCTGGTACATGAAATTCGTGCACTGGGAGGGGGGTTCCTCAGCCCAGCCTGCCCTTTCTCACATATTGGGAGCCCTCAGGGGGTGTCCTACTGATAGCTTAGGCCCGCTCCCTGCTCCCCTTAGAGAGCGGACCTAAGCCACAGTCTGGCCTCCCTTTGTGAGAGGTGACCAGGCTAATCAGGGGAAGCCACCAGCCCCATCACCCCGATGCTGCAGCCACTACCAGTCACCATTGCCACCAAGGTGTTTTCATCAACACGGACTTGAGTCCCTTCACCATGAAGAAATGACAACTTTCTTTAGGCATTTTCAAGACGTGTCTTTCATAGGATATAACATTTCTTTCTTTTTTTATCCTCACCTGAGGATATGTTTCCATTGGATTTTAGAGAATGTGGAAGAGAAGGGAAAAACAGAGAGAAACAACAAAGTGAGAGGAACACTTTGATTGGTTGCCTCCTGCATATGCCCTGACCTGGGCCCTGGCCAGGGAGGAGCCTGCAACCTAGGTACATGCCCTTGGTCAGAATTGAACCCAGACCCTGCAGTCAGCAAGCGGAGGCATTATGCACTGAGCCAAACAGATGAGGCAGGATATGACATTTCTTAGCCCTTCAGCAGTAGACCTTCATTTTTTTTTCTCCAGGAGTGTGGTGGAAAAACCCTAGATGCCTTTTTGGATTCTTATTACCCAAGTTACTAAGAATATTACCAGTGACATACAGGGAGCTTAGCCAATGAGCATTAAGAAAAGGTGTTTCCTCTGTAGTTCACTCCCATCAATGGCCCCACCCCTGCCTGTAGAATCCCAGCTCCACCCTTACCCAGGCCTGTAGCGTCTGGCCTAGGATGCAGGCCTGGGCAGAAGACCCCCAACCCCTGCAATGGCTAGCTCTGCCCCTTACCAGGCCTGGGTCTCTGCCCAAGGCTGCAGGCCTGGACTGAAGACCCTCCAACCCCCTGATGATCGCCGACTCTGCCCCTTCCCAGGTTCCTGTGATTGATGGCTCTGCCCCTCATCCTCCCCTGCCTCCCACACCACCTGCCTGGCTAACAGGCCTGGCTACTTCAGTTGCAGGGCTGGGGCGGACTGGGCACCGCCATCTTAGTTGAGTTAATTTGCATATTTGCTCCGCATTGGTTGGTGGGTATAGCTTGTGGGTATAACAGGGTGAGGGTCAATTTGCATATTACTCTTTTATTAGATTATATAAGGAATTATAAAACATCAGAAGAAATAAAGAACAATAGGAATAGCAGAAATATGAATATGGAGAAGCTGGTCATTCATACATAGCTGGAAGGAATGTAAAATGGTACAGCCACATGGAAAATAGGTAGTTTCACTTGAGTTTTTATGTCAGAGAAATGAAAACTTTCGTTTACACAAAAACCTATACATGGATAATCATAGCAGCCTTACTTCTTAGTCAAAAACTGGAATAAAAAGAAACCAAAATTTTCTTCAGGGGTTTGGGGGTCTTCTGCCCAAAATTTGACTGGATGAACAGTCAAACCTTGGAAGATCTATACCATGGAATACCCCTCAGCAATAAAAAGAAGTAAACTAGTGATACACACAGAACTTGGTTTAATCTTCAAGAACTTAAGGTGAGTGGGGGGGGCGGGGGGAGCCAGTATCTAAAGGTTACATACTCCCTTGCCAGTGTGGCTCCAGTGGTTGAGTGTCAACCTACAAACCAGGAGGTCACGGTGTTATTCCCAGTCAGGGCACATGCAAGAGTTGTGGGCATGATCCCCAGTAAGGGGCATGCAGGAAGCAGCCAGTCAATGATTCTCTCTCATCATTGATGTTTTTATCTTTCTCTCCCGCTCCCTTCCTCTCTGAAATAAATAAAAGTATATATTTTTAAAAGATTACATAGTGCATGCATACAACTATACAGGGGTGGGGAAAAAGTAGGTTTACAGTTGTTCAAGTGGAAAATAATACA
Organism: Murina feae; assembly: GCA_004026665.1. NCBI lineage: Eukaryota > Metazoa > Chordata > Mammalia > Chiroptera > Vespertilionidae > Murina > Murina feae. The sequence goes on along the minus strand of PVJC01038662.1, from coordinate 5,526 downwards.
ATAATTAATAGAGAATAACACAAGAATAAACACTGTGTTGCGTGTACTCTCAACTATAAACCTACTTTTGCCCACTCCTGTATAACAATTTCAAAAGGACAATGTTCTATAAATGGAGAATAGATCAGTAACCAAGAGTAATGGATTGAAGAATGAAAAGGGCAAGGCCACCAGAGGGTAATGGGTGTGGTTATAAAAGGTTAACATAAGTAATCCTTGCGGTGATGAAATGTTCAGTGTCTTCACTGTGGTGGTAGACATACAAATCTTCTCACATGATAAAATTGCATAGGAGAAGTCTGAGCAGATGAGAAACATACAAATGAATACCAGTCAAACTGATTAAGATTTGTGCATTAGATCAACATCAACATCCTGGTTGTAATATTTTAGTGTAGTTTTACAAGATGTTATCATTGAAGGAAATTAAGTAAAGGGTATCACTCTATTATTTCTTACAAATACCTGTGAATCTACAATTATCTCAATAAAAAATTCACTAGCCTGAATTAAGAGTGCTTTTTTAACATAGAATAAAGAATGCTATTTATGACACGTGCCATTTCAAACTCACCAAAACTGTAGGGGATATGGACAGATGACGAGGCATTGTCAGGGCCCATGCTATGAGATCCTAATGTCTCAGGGGTTTTTGCAAGACTGAGTTCTCCTGCTGTGGGTACTACTGGAGAGGCCTGGGCAGATGAGATAACACTGTTGGTACTTTCAGCATATTTTGCAACTAAAACAGGATAAGAGAGCAAAAGAGCAAAACCAGGAAATGGGCTGCCTGGTGTGTATTGCAGCTACAATGAACCTATGGAGACAATTTTGAGAAGTGGTGGACCATCTGAGAATCAGCTGCTACAGTTCAGGCAGCGCTGCTGACTAAAGCGATGTTTCTACAGGATCAGTCCTAGCATGATTTTCCTGTATTTCCACTGGTAAAGATGGGCTACAATCTTTCTGTCTAGGGTAAGAAGACAGAACGGGTTAAGCTCTTTTCTTTGATTCCTGAACTTTACTTTCTCCATGAGGTATGTAATCAAACTTCTTTGTGCAGTCCAAATGTGAATAAAAATGACAATGAAAAGATAGATTAAAAAAAAGCATTAATCCCTATTTTCCTTGAATGCTGAATTTTTATTATATGTTCTTTATTCCTATTCAACCCTGCATTTTAATTGTGTTTCATATATTATGGTTACAAACATGAGGCTGGGGGAAGGGCAGGGGGAAAAAGAGATATATGTACTAATCTTTGTAATACTTTATGTAATAAAAAATGGAAAAAAGTATTAAGTATCATAATTTCTCAAAACTAAACTTCACCATTCTTTCAACAGGTCTAGTCTCCCATTTGCTGCTAAAGTAAGTATGGATCAGACTTGCTAACCTCATTTATTAGTTCTCATTCACATCTAACTGATTAGGATCTTTATAAAGAAGTTTATCAAAATAGTAAAATTGCTTTTATAACACTTATCTTGTTTAGCGAGGATTGTTTATCTTTATTATCATGCATTTTTGAAATGATTCCACAAAGCTGAGTAACCTGCTTATTTGTGTTTTCTATAAGGTATTGCAAACCCTATTATAATGAAAAAATATTTTAATTGTTCCTATTTCAAAATAAAGTAACATATGAGAAAATGCCATTAAGCCAAATTTCAACTGCTAGGAAAATCAAGTTCTCAAGCCATCAGAAATGTCTTGCTTTCCAATTGATGCCTGGTGGTGGATGATATAGAACCCAGCTGGCTGACATAAGGGGCTCCAACTTCCTATGCAACTACTCCATGTTATACAGGCATTTTAAGAAACTTAAATTCTGAAAAGTAAATATATCACAACTCCTATAATCCATCACATTTATGATGGACTCATTTTACATCCAGGAAGGTACTATTTTAGGAAAGAAATCTTCAACTCTGCTAAAAAGTCAAAGAACCTCTTTCCATATGATGACATGAACTAATAGGCAGTGAGCACTACAGTCTGGAAAGAACAGTGAGCCAACTATATCAGATGTGACTTTGGTCTTCAAAGCATTTTTTAATCATGTAATCAATAATTAATGCCATAAAATCTGTGATTACACATCCCTATATACACTCAGGTATGTGACTGACAGAACCTGAGAATTTTTGAATACACAGAAATTTCATTCGGGCAAAAAATAGACTTAAATTATAGGCCAGAGCCATTTTCTCATTCACTCATTCCAATAAACCTTTATTGAAGGCCTACCACCTGTCAGAACTACTTTGCTAGATACTGGAAACATGGACATTAAGAAAACCAAAACAAAACAAACATTCCTGTCCTAAGAAACTCCCATTTTAGCTGGAGAGAGAGAAAAATAAAGAGATGCTTTCAACAGTGTGGACCGTGGACTAGCAGCATCAATACTCTCTTACTGGAAATGCAAAATGCCCTACCCCACACCTAATAACTCAGAGTGGGGGCAGCAATGTAGGTTCTCACAAGCCCTCCAGGTCATTCTGATATCCAATCAAGTGTGAGACCCCATTTATTGGCCAATAGCACTAGGTAAGCAGTGGAGGCTCTAGGGGAACAGGGTTGAGTTTAAATACTAGAGTTCTGACACTTATTAGTTCTGTGACCTTGGTGAGGTTACTTAATTTCTCTGTGCTTCACTTTCCTCATGTGTAGAATCAGGATTTAAAAAAATCTGTGTTCTCTTGAGAACAAAGCAAGGTGCTATGGTATTATATTCATACTAACATAATAACAATACTACATGATAACTGGTCCAACAATGCTTTACCATCTATTCATATTAATATTACTATTACTAGAGGCCTGATGCACAAAATTTGTGCAAGAGTACACCTTCCTTCCCCAGCTGCTGGCACCGGCTTCCTTCCCTTGCAGCCCCAGCTTCATCTGGAAGGTCGTCCGGAAGGACATCTGGTCTAATTAGCATATTATGCTTTTATTATTATAGATGGCACAGGTGTGAACAGGAGGCTAAGTGTACACAGAAGTGCAAAACCTGACCCAGGTTGGGTGGTCTTTTCAGAGAGAAAATATCATTAAAAATGAGGACATGTTCACTAGGTAGAGATGCATGGAAGGGCATACAGGGCAGAAAGGACAGTGTATTCAAAAATACCCAGAGAGAAAACAGGAAGTCAGATATTTAGATAGTGAACATAACTGTCATTCAAAGAGCTGAGTTATTACAAGAAGCACCAAAGGCCTAAAGGACTTTGTCCATTGTAAATAAATACTATGACTACAAGATATACTTGCAAAACTGTCTCTTCATTAACTCAACTACACTTAAGGCACCACTGCCCATCAAGCTTAACCCCTTACATACTTGAGGATATAAAAACTAGTCTTCCAGTAAGCTGGCTCTAAAACTGTGAATGAAGAACCAAATATATGGCTTTTGATTTTCAAATAATCTAACAGTGACACTTTGTGGACAAAACAGGAAACTATATTTATCTTAATAAATTAATCTCTAAAATACCTTAAATCCTTTTTGGGAATAAAACAGAGTATAAATAAGTAAATAGAGAGCAAATAACCATTGCATTGAATTATAATAACTCTTTGTTCTAAGAATGAATTGAGGACTATATGAATAATTTTAAAACAAACATACCAAGTACCTACCAATATCTTTGTTTTAAACATTATCTAAATTAGTCCTGCATTACAATTGTATTACCAAAAATTGTATGGAATTATGATATAGGTTAGTAATTATAAAAACAATATTGCCATTTTAATCTTGTGTAGTGCTTTATGCTTTTCAAAATGTTCTCACATAATTATGTCAGAAACCATGACTCTTAGTAGGCAATTAACATGATCCCCAAAGATGAAAATATTGGAGCTGACAGAGGTTAAGAGAATTGCTTATACTCCCTAGGTGGTATTACTGTCCTCAATCTTATGTAAGTAAATAAATGCATTTTCTGTTCTGCCAAATTATATATAGTTGAATAATCTCTTTTATTTAACTTCAGAGATGAAGAAGCACAGCAGGATATGATCAAAATATAAAACAGTACAACCACTTCAGAAAACTGTTTGGCAGTTTCTTATAAACTTTCACCTATCCTGTGACCCAGTATTTCTACTCCTAAGAATTCACTCAAATTAAATGTAATTTGTTCACAAAGAGACGTCCATAATAATTTCATAGCCTCTTTACTCATAATAGCCAGAAACTGGAAACAATCCATAAAGTCTATCAAAAGGAGAATGGGCAAATTATGGATATATCTACAATGAAATATTACTCAGCAATAAACAGGCATGAAATATTGCTACAACAAGATGAATCTCTAAAGAGTACACACTGTATGATTCTATTTATATAAATTTTTAGAACTAGCAAAACTAATCTGTGATGGAAATAAAAACACATGAGAATGGTATTTCTCCAGAGAAATGGAGACTCACTGGGAAGAGGCATGTGTCTCTCTCATGATGATGCTTCTCTCTCTCTCTCTCTCTCTCTCTCTCTCTCTCTCTCTTTCCCCCCTCCCTCCCTCCCTTCTACTCTCTTTAAAAATCAACATAAAAAATATCCTCAGGTGAGGATTAACAAAAAATGCTTATGAAATAATATTAAAGGAGGGAAATAGATTCAAAGCAGAGAAATACACTACAATTGTAACTATGAGAGTAAGAAGAAATACACTAATGGTTATATCTATGTCACTATCTCTGGGCACAAAATTATCTTCATTAGACTACTCTGTATTTAAAATTTTCTACAATAAATTTTAGATTTTACAACCAGGAGAAAATTACAAAGGTAATTGAAATCTTATTTTTAACATGAGCTTTTGTATATACACAAAAGTAGAGTTCACAGATTTTTCAAACTAGAGTTAGTAAAGCTATTGACAACTCCATTAAGGTTTATCAGTAAATTTGTAAAATCCCAATTAATTCATTTAGGTATATACATAACATTTAAGAAAGATATTATGCCCTAGTCAGTTTGACTCCGTGGATAAAGCATTGATCTGTGGACTGAAGCAGTCCCGGGTTCAATTCCAGCAAGGGCATATGCCTGGTTTCGGGCCTAATTCCTAGTAGGGGGTGTGTAGGAGGCAGACAATTAATGATTCTCATCATTGATGTTTCTGTCTCTCTCTCCCTGTCTCTTCCTCTCTGAATCTATAAAAAATATATTTTTAAAAAGATATTATAACTTTTATAAGTTTTTTTAAGATTATGCTCCCAAGGTACAAGAAATTAAGTGGCCATGAATTTATCACTTATCACATAAGGCATAGTTCACAATGGTGAGGGCTAAAACCAGTTTCACAAGAGGACCACAGCAAGAATAACCAGCAAAATAGCAGATTACAATGGCCAAGATCTCTCCAATTTATTTTTAGCAAAACTGTGTGTGAATACACTGAACAATCACTTTCTCAATCTCCTGTCAGGGGTCTCTAAAACAGCCCCTCTGTTTTCCATATCAAGCGTTAGAGACTACAAGTCAGCCAAAATGTCAATAATGCTGCC
>PVJC01038661.1:6292-16747 GCA_004026665.1 Murina feae | reverse complement strand
TGTTGCCTTGGTCTCCCCCCAGCCTGCTGTTCAGTTGTTTGGTCATCCCTCACTGATCCCCCTGCCAGCCTGGTCACCCCACTCAGCCTGTTTGGTCATCTTTTTAGTTGCAATGGCCCCTGGCTCTTTATATATATAGATAGTTACATTCCTATTTTTCGCCCTTTCTTTCTCTTCTTTCTTTCTTTCTTTCTTTCCTTCCTTCTTTCTTTCTTTCTTTCTTTCTTTCTTTCTTTCTTTCTTTCTTTCTTCTTTCTTTTTCTTTATTGATTAAGATATTACAAATGTGTCCTTATCCTCCAATGTCCTCTCATACCCCCACTCCTGCCCTCACCATCACCCCCTGTTGTCCACATCCATCACTTATGCTTATATGTATGCATACAAGTCTTTTGGTTGATCTCTCCCCCTTACCCCCACCCTCCCCTACCTTCCTTATGAGTTTTGAGCATCTGATCGATGGTTCTCTGTCACTACATCAGTTTTTGTTCATTGGTTTATGTTGTTCATTATAATCCACAGATGAGCGAGAGCATGTGATATTTATCTTTCTCTGACTGACTTATTTCACTTAGCATAATGATCTCCAGCTCCATCCATGCTGTTGCAAATGGTATGAGTTCCTTCATTTTTACAGCATCATAGTATTCCATTGTGTACATGTACTACAGTTTTTTAATCCATTCATCTGCTGATGGACACTTAGGCTGATTCCAAATCTTAGCTATGGTAAATTGTGCTACTATGAGCATAGGGATGGGTGTTTCTGGTTTCTTGGGATATATTCCTAGAAGTGGGATCCCTGGGTCAAATGGGAGTTCCATTTTTAGTTTGTTGAGGAAATGCCATACTATTCTCCACAGTGGCTTCACCAGTCTGCATTCCCACCAGCAGTGAACGAGGGTTCCTTTTTCTTCGCATCCTCTCCAGCACTTGCCATTTGTCAATTTGTTGATGATAGCCATTCTTACAGGTGTGAGATGGTACCTCATTGTTGTTTTAATTTGCATCTCTCAGATGATTAGTGACTTTGAGCATGTTTTCACATGTCTCTGGGCCTTCTGTATGTCCTCTTTCAAAAAGTGTCTATTTAGATCTGATGCCCATTTTTTGATTTGAGTTGTTTATCTTCCATTTGTTAAGTTGTATGAGTTCTCCATAAATGTTGGAGATTAAACCTTTATCAGAGATGTCATTGGCAAATATATTATCCCATGCAGTGGGTTTTTTTATTGTTTTGTTGGTTTCTTTTTCTGTGCAGAAGCTTTTTATTTTGATAAAGTCCCATTTGTTTATTTTCCCTTTAGCTTCCATTGCCCTAGGAGCTGCATCAGTGAAGAAATTCTTTTGGCATATGTCTGAGATTTGGCTACCTGTGAATTCCTCTAGTATTTTCATGGTTTCCAGTCTTACGTTTAAGTCCTTTATCTATTTTGAGTTTATTTTTGTGTATGGTGTAAGTTGATGGTCTGGTTTCATTTTTTTGCATGTGTCTAACCAAGTTTCCCAGCACCATTTATTGATGAGACTGTTTTGGCTCCATTGTATGGTCTTTCCTCCTTTGTCAAATATTAAGTGAGCGTAGTGGTTTGAGTCAATTTCTGGGTTTCTCTATTTTATTCCACTGGTCTATATGTCTGTTCTTGTGCCAGTACCAAGCGGTTTTGAGAACAGTGGCTTTGTAATACAGCTTGATATGTGGTATTGAGATCCCTCCTACTTTGTTCTTCTTTCACAGGATAGCTGCAGCTACTCGGGGCTTTTTTTTTATTCCAGATGAATATTTGAAGAGTTCTTTCTAGATCTGTGAAATATGCTGTTGGTATTTTAATGGGGAGTGCATTGAATCTATAGATTGCTTTGGGTAGTATGGACATTTTGATGATGTTGATTCTACCAATCCATGAACACAGAATGTTCTTCCATCTGTTTATATCTTCCTCTATCTCTTTTTACAATGTACTACAGTTTTCTGAGTATAGGTCTTTTACGTCCTTGGTTAAGCTTATTCCTAGGTATCTTAATTTTTTTGGTGCAATGGTAAATGGGATTGCTTTTTAAATTTCTCTTTCTGTAAGTTCACTATTGACATATAAAAATGCCATAGATTTATTGGTGTTAATTTTGTATCCTGATACATTACCATATTCATTTATTAGGTCTAACAATTTTTGATGGGAGTCTTTAGGATTTTCTAAGTACAGTATCATGTCATCTGCCAATATGACAATTTTACGTCTTCTTTTTCAATCTGGATGCCCTTTATTTCATCTTCTTGCCTGATTGCATTGGCTAGCACTTCCAGTACTATGTTGAACAGGAGTGGTTAAAGTGGACATCCCTGTCTTGTCCCTGTTCCTAAGGAAAATGGCTTTAGTTTTTGTCCATTTAGTATGATGTAGGCTGTGGGTTTGTCATATAAGGCTTTTATTATGTTGAGGTGTGATCCCTCTATTGCAACTTTGCTGAGAGTTTTTATCAAGAAATGGTGTTGGGTTTTGTCACATGCTTTTTCTGTATCAATCGATATGATTATGTGATTTTTGTCTCTCAATTTGTTTATGTGATGTATCACGTTTATTGATTTGCGGATATTGTACCAGCCTTGCATTCCTGGAATAAATCCCACTTGGTCATGGTGTATGATCTTTCTAATGTAATGCTGGATCTGGTTTGCTAGAATTTTGTTGAGGATTTTAGCATCTATGTTCATGAGGGATATTGGCCTGTAATTCTCTTCCTTTGTGGTGTCTTTATCTGGTTTTGGTATTAGGGTAATGCTGGCTTTGTAGAAAGAGCTTGGAAGTGTGCCTTCGTCTTGAATTTTTTGGCATAGTCTGAGAAGGATTGGCTTTAGTTCTTCTTTGAATGTTCAGTTAAACTCCCCTGTGAAGCCATATGGTCCAGGGCTTTTGTTTGCTGGAAGCTTTTGGATGACTGTTTCAATTTCATCAGTAGTTATTGGCCTATTCAGGTTTTTTTATTCTTCCTGTTAGAGTTTTGGAAGCTTGTATTTTTCTAGGAATGTGTCCATTTCATTGAGGTTGTCCAGTTTGTTGGAGTAGAGTTGTTTGTAGTATTTTTTGACAGTCTTTTGTATAGCAGTAGGGTCAGTTGTTAGTTCACCTCTTGCATTTCTGATTTTGTTTATTTGGGTCCTCTCTCTTCATTTCTTGGTGAGTCTGGCGAGGGGTTCATTAATCTGGTTAATTCTTTCAAAGAACCAGCTCTTGGTTTTGTTGATCTTTTATATTGTTTTTTTTTATCTCTATGTTTTTTATTTCTGTTCTGATCTTATTATTTCCTTCCTTCTGGATACTGTGGGCTTTTCTTGTTACTCTCTTTCTAACGCTTTGAGTTGTAGGGTTAGATAGTTTATTACCAATTTCTCTTGTTTTTTGAGGTAGGCATGAAGAGCTATGAACTTCCCTCTCAGAACTGCTTTCATTGTGTCTTAAAGATTTTGGATTGATGTATTTTCATTGTCATTTGTTTCCAGGATGCTTTTTATTTTTTCTTTGATCTCTCTGGTAACCCATTCATTGTTTAATAACATACTATTTAGCCTCCAAGTATTAGATTTTTTTCAATATTTTTATTGTAGTTGATTTCTAGTTTTATGCCATTGTGATCTGAGAAGATGCTTGTTATGATTTCTATTCTCTTGAATTTGAAGAGACTTTGCCTGTGTCCTATTATATGATCTATCTATGAAAATGTCCCATGTGCACTGGAGAAGAATGTATATTCTGTAGCTTTGGGGTGAAATATTCTGAAGATGTCAACTAAGTCCATCTGATCTAGTGAGTCATTTAGGGTTGCTGTTTCTTTGCTGATTTTTTGTTTAGAGGATTTATCCAGTGGTGTTAGTGGAGTATTAAAGTCCCCTACTATGACAGTATTGCTATCAATCTCTCCCTTGATATCATCCAGACATTGTTTTATGTATTTGGGTGCTCCTGTATTGGGTGCATATAAGTTTACCAGAGTTATATCTTCTTGTTGAATTGCTCCCTTTAGTATTATGTAGTGGCCTTCCCTATCTCTTGTTATGGCCTTTACTTTCAGGTCTATTTTTTCAGATATAAGTATCACAACCCCAGCTTTTTTCTCATTTCCATTTGCCTGAAAAAATTTTTTTCCATCCCTTCACTCTCAGTCTGTGTGAATCCTTTGTTCTGAGGTGGGTCTCTTGCAGACAGCAGATAAATTAATCCTATTTTCTTATCCATTGCGCTACCCTGTGTCTTTTGATTGGAGCATTCAATCCATTTACATTTAATGTTATTATTGAAAAGTACTTGTTTGTGGTCATTTTTATCCTTAATGTTTGTGTTTCTTCTTGACTTTCTGTTTCTTCTTTTTACAGCAATCCCTTTAGCATTTCTTGCATTGCTGGCTTGGTAGTAATAAACTCTCTTAGCCTTTTTTTGTCCATGAAACTTCTGATTCCACCTTCAGTTTTGAATGATAACCTTGCTGGGTATAGTATTCTTGGATTCATTCCCTTGCTTTCCATCACTTTGTATATTTCATTCCATTCCCTTCTTGCCTGGTGTGTTTCTGTTGAGAAGTCAGTTGATATTCTAATAGGAGATCCCTTGTAGGCAATTTTCTGTCTCTCTCTCTCTGGCAGCCTTTAAGATTCTTACTTTGTTGTTGGTGTTTGCCAGTTTAATTATGATGTGTCTTGGTGTTGGTCTTTGGGAATTCATCTTATTTGGCACTCTGTGTGCTTCTTGGACTTGTGTAGTCTTTTACTTGCCAAATTTAGGGAAGTTTTCTGTCATTATTTCTTCAAACAGGTTTTCTATTCCTTGGTTCTCCTCCTCTCCTTCTGGTACCACTATTAAGCAAATGATGTTTCGTTTTGTGTTGTCCCAGAGCTCCCGTAGGCTCTCCTCTTGCTTTTTAACTTTTTTTTCCAGTTGCTCCTGTGTTTGTGTGTTTTTTCTTACCTTGTCTTCTAATTCACTGATGCGGTCCTCAGCCTTTTCCAGTCTACTATTTAAGCCTTCCATTGTGTTCTTTATTGCAGGTATGTTGTTCTTCATTTCCTCTTGGTTCCTTTTCATATTGGTGACATTCTTATTCAGCTCCTTATAATTCTCATTGAGTTGTGTGTATTTGTTTTCCAGCCATTTGAGCATCCTTATAACCCATTACTCTGAATTCTTTCTCTGATAAGTTATTAGCCTCTATTTCATTTAACTCCCTTTCTGGTGATTCCTCTTTTTCTTTCTTTTGTGGATTGCTTTTTTGTCTTCCCATGTTTTGCTGTAATGTTTTAATTTGAGCTCCAATTGTTTTGCTACCCAGTTTCTTTTGGGTATGGTGCTACTGGTGTGACCTCTCAGGTCTTCTGAGTTTGGTAGTCTAGTTTAGCTCCTTACTTGAGCTATTTGGGTTCTCTTGATATAGGTTTGTGAGCTGGAAAGGCACAACTGAGGTGTCTAAAACTCAGCAGCCATGGAGGGGGTGTCCCATTTTTTGCTATCTTATGCCCTTGGTTGAAATCACATGTGCCCAGTGGGGACTCACAGTGGCACCCAGGAACCATCTGTTGGGGTGTTGGGGTTCAGGAGGCCTGTGTTCTGGAAAAGCATGACTGTGGTGTCCAGAGTTCTATAGCTGTGAGGTAGGCAGAAAATCTCACCCAGCTAGGCTCTCAGTGTCTCCCAATAGAAGTCTGTGGAGCCTCACTCCTGGGCGACCTGGGCACAGATACTCGTGACTGCACTGAGCTGGGGCCCACAGTGTCTCCCCAGTGAAGCCCGTGGAGCCACGCACCTGGGTGACTTGTACGCAGCTACACGCGAGTGTGGCCAGCTGGGGTTCACAGTGGCTTCCCAAAGAAGGCTGTTGAGCCACGCGCCTGGGCGACTTGTGCATAGCTACACACGAGTGTGATGGGCTGGGAGCTGGAGACCCGCGAATGCGAGGTCATTGGTTTGCCACTGGGGAGGAGGAGGCTGCACTTACTGCTGCAGGCACCATGCTCCATTGGGGGTGGAGATTCCTGGGTTTTTTTACTGGAGTGGCTGCTGGGTCACGCAGGCAGTGTCCCAGGCCTGATGATTTCCTAGAAGAAGTCACTCTCCCCTTCTGTGGGCTTCGTGCCCGAGTCCCGCAATCTGCAGTCCAGGGAGTGTGCACAGCGGTGGCAGTCTTTCCCTGTCCCAGAGAGCCTGGTCTGCCAGCTCCTGCTGCTCCTGCTAGATTTAGCTGTCCCTCACTCACTCACACTCACACCACACACACCTCCACACACTGCCCTTTCATCCACTCACTCACTCACTCACTCACTCCCTATCCCTCACCTCCTTCCTACCAGCCGCCATTTTTTCAAGCCTCTTTCTCTTCTTAAAGAAGACCCTTTAACATTTTTTGTAATACTGGTTGGTTTGTGATAAACTCCTTTAACTTTTTATTTTCTGAAAAGATATTTATATTTCAATTTTCAATGATAGCCTTACTGCATAGAGTAGTGTTGGTTACAGGTCTTTGCTTTTCATCAATTTAGATATTTCCTTCCACTTCCTTCCTACTGGCCTGAAATGTTTCTGTAAAGCCATCAGCTGACAGTCTTATGTCAGCTCTTTTTTAGGTAAGCAATTGTCTTTCTCTTGCTGCTTTTAAGATTCTCTCTTTGTGTGTAAATTTTTTCCATTTTAATTATGATGTCTTTATGTGGGTCTCTTTGGGTTGAACTTGTTTGGAAGAATCTCACTTCCTGGGCTTATATTTTGTCTTCTTTGGGTTAAGAAATCTTTCCATTATTATTTCTTAAAGTAGTTTCTCAATCTTTTGCTCTCTTTCTTCTTTTGGTGCTCCTATGAGTTTGATGTTGTTAGGCTTGGTATTTTCCAAGAGGTTCCTTATAATAGTCTATTTTTTTCAATTCTTTTTTTCTGCTCTGATTGGGTGTTTGTTTGTTTTTTACTATCTTTTGTCCAAATTTGACCTTCTACTCCATCCAACCTACATTGATTCCTTCTAGGGAATTCTTCATTTCAGATATTGCATCCTTTATTCTGACTGATTCTTTTTGTGTGGTTTCTAAATATTTTTTAGTGCATACTTTCTCTTTTTCAACTTCTCACTGAATTTATTTATTCTTCCTCCAAGTTTCTTGAGCATCTTTATTACCATTGCTTTAAAGTCTGTATCAGATAGATTACTTACTTCCATTTCACTTATATTTTTCTGGGGATTTATCCTGTTCTTTCATTAGGGGTACATTTCTTTTTTTCTTTATTTTGGTTGATTGACTGCATTTGTTTCTGTGTATAAGGCAGATATGCTTTGTCTCCCAGACCTGGTATGGTGGCCTTATATAAGTGTCTTATGGAACTCAGTGACACAGTCTTCCTGATCACCTGAGTTTGGTGCTTTAGAAATGTTCCTTGTATGGGTTATGTGAACCTTTCAGTTGTAATTGAGACTTGATTTCTGTGGGTCCATCCATGAGTGTGTTTGACACTCATGTAGGCTTTCTGTGAAAATTGGTCTTGACCACAGTGCAGGAGCTGTTGTGCAGGGGATGACTCCATGAATAGAATTTACCCTAACAGGGTCTGGTGCCTTCCAAGATCTCCCATTGTTTGTGCTGCTTGTGGATAGCATTGGTTTATGTTCTGATGTGGTATGAAGCCTGCCACTGTGGGTGTTGGTCCTGTGGCCTCTTAGGAGTGACTCTGGTAAAGGCCAATGTTAGACACTGTGTGTGACTGACCCTGTGTATCTTTTAGTAGCTACGATGTAATCCACACCCCCAGAATCTCCCCAGACCTCTTCAAAAGCTTTCCAGAAAGATGATATGCTGGCCACAGATAAAATATTCCTGTGCATGGAGCAATCTTGATGGAGTGTAGCCACAAGTATTTGAGAGGGTGGAGCTAGTGTATCTCCTCAAGTTGATGCCTATGAAACAGAGTGCTTAACACAAGAAAGATGGTATCTGTGGGAACAAGGATTTTGGTGGCTCTCTCCCTGAATGACTCCAGTCTGCTATCAGCCATTGTTCTTCTGATTGAGCCCAGTGTGGGTGGCTGCAAATAAAATTTCATTCACTGGCCATTCAAGAAGACTTCTGGGTTTCTGGTAGTCTCCTGTCTCACCCTGGTGGACAAAATCTCAGTTGATTTTAACAGCTAGATGTTAGGTGGGATCCTCTTCTGGGAACTGGTACTCCAGGCTGGTGTGCATGGGACATCATTGAGACCCCTCACTTCTCAGAGAGGACATTTCCACTAAGATATCCCTCTGGCTTCTCAACTGCATGTGGGTCTTTGGCCAATCCTTTCAACATCTTCACTCTTCCTATCAGTCTTGATGTGGCTTCTCTAAATCCTTGGTTGTAAGACTCCTGTTCAGATAGTCTTAAGTTGATTATTTAGGTTGATGGTTCTATAATTTAGTTGTAATTCTAACTTGATCCTGGGATGAGGTGAGTATAAATTCTACTTACTTCACCACTTTCTTTTATCTCTCCCTCTATTCAGATTTTCTACTGATGACAATCTTGGTTGGTTGCATTTCTGAGAATTTTGTCCATTCCATCTAGGCCAGCTTTATTAGTCGGACATCCTGCAAGGGCTCCCAGACTCAAGAGGGTGCAGGCTGGATTGAGGAATCCCCCCATAAGTGCATGGACTTTGTGCACTGGGCCTCTAGTTTAATATAATCAGCTGTTAAAGTTTGTATAGATTTTTTGGGACACCCTGTGTTTATATATTGCAATATGATTACCAACATAATGTTAGCTAACACTCCTATTATGGCACAACTGTCTGTTGAAGAGAGTATATTTTTTCTCCATAAAGTGCTCTTGATTTCATGGTCAAACATTAGTTAACCATAAATCCATGAGTTTGTTTCAGGGCTCTCTCTTCTGTTCCTCTAATGTTTGCAGCTACCATAATTATTTTAGCTGTGAGGTACAGTTTGAAATCAGAAAATGTTATGTCTCAGGCTTTGTTCTATTTTTTCAACATTGCTTTGGCTATTCAGGGTCTTTAGAGTTTTCATATAAATTTTAGAATTATTGTTCTATTTATGTGAAAAATAACCTTGACATTTTAATAAAGATTACATTGAATATATAGATAACTTTGGATAGTATGGATATTTTAGCAAACTTATTTTTTTTTTCTGATCCATGTATGTGGGATTTTTTTGCTTTTGTCTGATCAATTTCTTTCATCAGTTTGGCCATTTTATTGTTTAGATGTTTTACTTCCTTGGTAATATTTATTTATCCAATTTAATACTATTGTGAAAGGGGGAGTTTTGTTGTATTTTTTCAGATATTTCGTCCTTTTTATTACATTTATTGGGGTGTCAATGGTTAAGAATATTTTTATGATACACTACAGGCCCAATGCATGAAATTCATGCAAGAGAAGGCTTTCTTTCCCCTAGCTGCCAGCACTGGCTTCCCTCCAGCACCCAGGACCTGGGCTTCCCTCACAGCCCCATCTTTGTCTGGAAGGATTTCCAGTCTAATTAGCATATTATGCTTTTATTATTATAGATTATTATAGACTAGAGGCCCGGTGCACGAAATTAATGCACAGGGGGGTGGTCCCTCAGCCCAACCTGCCCCCTCTCACAGTCTGGAACCCCTCGGTGGATGTCCTATGATGGCCCCAGTCTGCCAGGCACCTTTTGTGTGTGTGTGTGTGTGTGTGTGTGTGTGTGTGTCTACCTGCTGGGGGCCTGCCCCCAGGCTTAGAGCAGGCACCCCCTCTATGTTGATCTCAGACTCTTGCTCTCCCCTGCATGTTGTTCTCTTTTTTGAGTTGTGGCCAGGGCTGGGTGCTGCCTGCCTCCTAAGCTTGCCTACTGCCCATCTTCCTCCAGCTACCAGAAAGCAGGGAAAACTCCACCTCGTGGTCAGGCCAGCCTTTTCCTGCTCCCTGATCCCCAAAAGATACCTGGGGAGCCACCAAGCAGGCCCCAACCCCCAAGAGCTTGCTTCCCCGCTCCCCGGTGCCCTGCAAAGGGCCTGGGGAGCCGCCAAGCAAGCCGCCGACTCTTTCCCACTCACCCATCCCCTGTTGCCTTCCTTTCCCACTCCCTGGTGCCACCAAGAGGTCTGGGGAGCCACCAAGCAGGACCCTGGCCCCTGCAGCCTTGCTTTCCTGCTCCCCAGTGCCCCACAAAGGGCCTGGGCAGACATCAAGCAGGCCAAGACGCCCCCGCTGCCTCTTTCCCACTCACCGGTACCCTGCTGCCTTGCTTTCCCATTCCCCAGTGCCCCTCAAAGGGCCTGGGCAGCCGGCAAGCAGGCCGCCGCCTCTTTCCCGCTCCCCGGTGCCCCGCAAAGGGCCTGGGCAGCCACCAAGTAGGCCGCCGACCCCCTGCCACCTCTTACCTGCTCCACGGTGCCCCTCAAAGGGCCTGGGCAGCCACCAAGCAGGCCAAGATGCCCCCGCTGCCTCTTTCCCACTC
>PVJC01038660.1:0-16642 GCA_004026665.1 Murina feae | reverse complement strand
CACACACAGGAGGACTGCTCCGAGCCTCAGATGCGGCTGGGGGCAGGTCCCCAGTGGCCACACACACACACACACACACACACACACACAAAAGGCGCCTGGCAGACTGGGGCCATCATAGGACATCCACTGAGGGGTCCCAGACTGTCAGAGGGCACAGGCCGGGCTGAGGGACTCCCTCCACCCCGAGTGCACAAATGTTTGTGCACCGGGCCCCTAGTATATATATAAAAGCCAAGCAACTGGAATGATGGGAACAACCAGTTGCTATGATGTGCACTGCCCAACCAGCCTGATCATTAAATTTTCAGAGTCCTAATGAAATAAAGCTTCAAAGTTATGACTCTGGATAGTGGAAAAGGATGTCAGATGCAGGAGTGGACTCTTAAAATGCTAACTGCTAAGTGAAGGACAGCCCAGAGATCACCCAGCCAGGAGACATGTGAGAATGCAGTGGGGAGTGAAATGGATATATCCGACTGGAAACTAAGAGATAGGAAACAATTATCTAGAAAAAAGAAATTATGTGGGAGTTGAGAGAAAAAAGCCATTTCTGGTCTGTGAAGAGAAAACTGAAGAAGAAAGTTAAAGAAATTCTAGTCATAAAACTATGGGAATACAGCCACAGGTTCTGGTTTGAGTAACCTTAAAAGCCCAGTTTCATCTAAAATTATGTTGCTCAGATATACTCAATCTATTTGCCTAAGAACTGGACCTAGGAAGCAGCCAGCCGTATATGGACGTGCAGAATACACTGAAATAGAAACTAAACAGAGTTAACTCTGACAGTGCAGAAACTGTATCTGTCAATTTATCGAATTGCAGGTACTTTGCACTCTCTCTTTTCTCACACTGTCCAAAAATGATTTGGTTGCAATCAAAACATTACCAAGTTGACATAGTAAAAATGGAGTTATTAAAAGGAAATGAGCAGGAAGTGAAAAGAGTCAAGACTGCTTCAAATTAGTAAGTTGAGGCCATCAACAATCAACCAGCAACTCTCCATTTCTCACTTCTGCATTTTCGAATCCTCCCTGAGCACTGCCTCCCCACCTCTCTGCTCAGTCCCACCTCACTGCAGGGGGTTCTTCAGCCCCCAACCTGGGGACAATCTCACAGTAATTGGCTGGGTTTCTCCACATCACATCCCGATTCCAAATCTCTAGAAGAGATTACCCTTATGTTTTAAACGCCTCTGATCGGCAGATCTAAGGAGAGTGGACATGCCAGAGGGTCCATTTTCCCAGCAAACAGTTCTCAGGGGGGCTGGGCTATCTGCTAGGACGTGTTTGTACTAAATGACATGGGACGCTACAGATGGGAGGGAGGGGTGGGGGGTGGGGAGCAGAGGGAAGGAAAAGGGGAAGAGGCTGTGCGTTCAGAGTCTAGACAAATATCCTTCTCCCAGCCCTTTCTGTCTGCAAAGTAGCAGGACATCTTCCCAGGAAAAGAAAAAAGTGTTTTCTCTGCAAGAATCCTAATCTGATGCAAATTATCAATGTGTAGGCTTCAACAGTATACGTATTATATTAATATAAACTTACATCATTTTTAATTCCAAGGTTTTTGCTAAAAGCATGCAGTTTATCTTTAATACTCTGGCTTACGGTCAGAAAAAATCATTCTACATAATAATGAAGTGATGATATGTCCTTTTTCTATTGTCCCACTTATACTAGTTGATATAATTTTCAATTTCTGAAAAAAAATATTTTATTTTGGGTGACTTAGTGCAATCTCCACATATTCCAGATCTGCTATCTCTGAGGATGACAATATAGTGGTCCGGGCTATTAGACAGTGGCTGTGAAGATAGAAGCCTTCCACTTACAGCCACTTACAGTCTAAGGCTTATCAGCTCCGCCTCTCGAGCCAGACAGCCCTGGGTTTGCGTCCCAGCACTACCATTTACCGGCTTGGGTGACCCTAGAAGAGATTCATCTCAGAAATGAGGTGTATGCACAAAAGGACCAGACCCCTCCTCATTTTTAATTCTGTGAGCACTGAGTGCCAAGCTCCAAGCTCTGAACACTATCTTTGCAGCTTTGCATCCCCAGAGACTTTGGCGGAGAATTTCAGCGTGGATCAGACTTCAGTGTCTGCTAGCTTTCCTCTGACACCTCAATCCCAACTCTAGCATGAACACATTCTCATTATTAAAAAAAATATTATGAAGTCCTTCCTCCCACTGAATCAGAAACACATTTCCTGGCAAGTTAAGCTAACTTGCACCGAGTGTGCACCCTTAGATAACAAAGACCAAATCTATCCTAATCTTCTGTACTACATCTCCTCCATTTCCTTAAGACAGTCCCGATGCTTTCTCCATACTGGACACAACAACCCTGCAGGGGAAAGATCCTTGTCTCCCAAATTTCCTCTTATCAAACCACTCCTGTCCTGGGGGAAAATACTATCCACCCTCTGCAGAGATACGTAACAGCACAAAGCCGAGACTTCCTACTACTCGGAAAACAATGTCTTATTACTTTCTGACTTTCCTGAAAAGATGCAGAGAGGATGACACAAAGTTTTCCATGCTTTTAAAGCTTCTTTTTAAACACTTTAGAAAAGACAAGGCCCTGCTGAGAAAAAATAATCATCGAATAGAAAGAAAATTTTCGTGGCTATGCCAAGGAGGCCGACATTCATGAAAACTGGAAGAAGAAAACAAAACACACCCTCTGAAAATCTGTCAAATATTCTGGTCTTGACTTCTACGTTGAACAGTCACTAAGCAGGCAAACATAAAGCTCTGAGAAAATTTTGGAGTTTTATTGTGTTGCTTGTGTTTAAGACATTTATTTTTCTCTCTGAAAACTGATGCTGCCTAGCAACCCAGGGCCAGCAAAGCTAAATCAGGAAGCATTTAGGCTGGGGTTGTTTTTTTTAAAAGAAATTTCTATTTCCCATTAAATGATAAGCACCTTCTAAGACTGGGAGGTTCCTGGTACCCGAAGAAGGAAAATTTTGCACATTGCTCACTTGGGCCAGCTTCTCAGTACAGGACAACAGAGACCAAGCGACAGAAGAGGGTGAGGACGTGTGTTATTTTTGCAGCAATGGAAACAGAGAAGTGGGCTGCCCAGTGTCAATCAGGGTCCACAGGTGGCCACTGCTGGACTACAAGCTGGGACAGAACAGGGAATCCATTCCACCATTGAACCTGGGGGCAGGGATGCACCCTTCTAGCTCCTGGCAAAGACAAGTGGTCACAGATCAGAAAGGTGGTCCCAAGGTTAACAAGAGTAATGCACGGCACCACCGATACTCTTCTTCCAGTGCCTGTAGTATTATGGCGATGGCACTGGACATCTGTTGGGAAACACACATGCCGTCTCACCTTTACTCTTTCTAGGTTCTTCTATGACCAGAGGGCACCGGCTAGTCAAGGACAAGGACTTGGCCACACATGACAGGAAGCTGTGGAGGCCCTGGCTAGCATCGCTCAATGGTTAGAGTGCCGGCCCATGCACCAAAGGGTCTCAGTTTTAATTCCCAGTCAAGGGCACGAACCTGGGTTACAGGTTCTATCCCCGGGTGCATGGGGGAGGCAACCAATCGATGTGTCTCTCTCACACATGTTTCTATCTCCCCTTTCCCCCTCCATCCTGCTCTTTCTGAGAGTGAAAAGCAGCCCTGGAGCAGAAGTCTGGCATCAGCCTTTTCCACAAGCACGGTCATCAGGAATGGCCTCCACTTTCACACCAGGAAAAATGAGACGGACCCCAGGGAGCCCAGCTCAAAGCCTCAAATGCTCCTTTTGACAAAGTTATTAGACTCCTCGTTGAGGAAAAGGTTTATGTAAACAAAATGTGATTGGCCCTCAGCACCGTTGGCCCACAGACACTATAATAAAGGCTAGAAATCATATGACCTACTGGGCCTCAGACGATCAATGATATCAGAACATACCAAAGACCATGCAAGGCTAAGATCAGCCCAGGACTCCACATATAGCATACTGCACTGAAAATAAATATCTGGATTATAATTATATTATTACTAGAGGCCCGGTGCACAAAAATTTGTGCACTCGGGGGGGGGGGGTGGTCCCTCAGCCTGGCCCTGTGCCCTCTCGCAGTCTGGGACCCCTCAGGGGATGTCCACCTGCTAGCATACCTGGCCAGCCTGGGTGAGGGGCTGATGGCCATTTCAGGCTGCCCACAGCCCCTTCAAGGTTCCCTACTGGGGTGCCTGGCCAGCCTGGGTGAGGGGAAGAGGGCCGTTTCAGACTGCTCACAGCCCCTTCAGGGTTCAGGTCCCTACTGGGGTGCCTGGCTGGAAGTAGGTATCTGGGATTTATTCAACTTCTATGATTGAAACTTTGTTGCCTTGGTCCCCTGCTCAAAGCCTGGGTCGCCCCTGGCAACCCAAGGTCCCAGCCTGGCAGGTATCTGGGGTTTATCTTCTATAATTGAAACTTTGTAGCTTTGAGTAGAGCTTAGGGCCCATAGGGCTTCCTGGCTTCTTCCATTGCCTAAGACAACTCCAGCTCCCTGGCTCCCGCCATCTTAGTTGAGTTAATTTGCATATTGCTCCTGATTGGTTGGTGGGCATGGCTTGTGGGTGTAACAGTGAGGGTCAATTTGCATATTACTCTTTTATTAGATTAGATGTGTATTACATAAAATGATTTGGTTACCTTACTTTATATAAACTGCTCATTTAAGTATTAACATAAGGCAGATATTAAAAGAAAATGACCCTGATATTAATGATTCCTTGATGATTCTCAAATGTTCATGGAATTTTCAAGGGCCTTCATGGCCTGGGGAAGTGACACTTTATAGATATGAGCTAACAGGTCATTTGAACATGAGATTAACAAGCTATATACAACTCATGTCCCACTCTGTTTTTCCTTCCCTATCGTGTCTATTTTCACTCTACTTCCTGTACATTTTTCTGTCATATGGGTAAAAAGCATCTAGACTCATTACTGCCCAGTCCTTAACACTCACTGAAGCCCTTACAAGTTGAATTCAGCCTTTGGCTCTCCACAGACATTTCACTGTTGGAAAGAACATATGCCATCTGCCAGTCCTCAGATCCTCCAACCACATGGACAGCATCTGGCATCACTGACAATGTCCCTCAACAACCTGACACTGAACTTGCCTGCGCTGCTTCTGGCTCCACTTTTAATAGTAAAATCTCGTGTTTCTAACATATATTATTCTTACCTTCTCCTGAGGATGGAAAGCAAAGCCTTTGGCGTGCAACAACTCTTAGTTTCAACACAAGCATTGCCACCTCCTAGCCATGTGCCTGTGGGCAAGTTAATCTGTCACTCTTCAGTCGTCTCATATACATAAAAGGATAACACATGTACTAACAACATACATAGAAATACTGTGAAACATATGTGCCATGGGAATTGTATATATTCTAATACATATATTTTTAAGTCTATATACTTTAAGTGTGTATTTATATGTATGTGAGATAAACACACTATATTAGATCAAAAGTATATAATACAATGAACATCCATTAATACTCTCACATGTCAATTTCATGTCTCTTTATTTTTATACTAGGGGCCCGGTACACAAAAATTTGTGCACTCAGGGGGGTGGGGGGACCCTCAGCCCGGCCTGTGCCCTCTCACAGTCTGGGACCCCTCAGGGGATGTCCACCTGCTGGTATGCCTGGCTAGCCTGGGTGAGGGGCAGATGGCTGTCTGCAGGCTGGCCAAGCCCCTCAGTGGGAACACTCACCCCATGGGGGTGTGGCCAGCCTGGGTAAGGGGCTGAGGGAAGTTTTCATGCTGCCCACAGTCCCTTCAGAGTTTAGATGCCTGGCCAGCCACTTTCAGGCTGCCCACAGTTCCCATTGATCCAACATCCCAGTGAGGCTGGCTGAAATCAGGTTTCTGGGGTTTATTTATCTTCTATAATTGAAACATTGTTGCCTTGAGCAGAGGCCTGGCTGGCCTAGGCAGGCAGTTTCACTGGTGCAATGGAAGCCTCCTATTTGCTCTAGCTCCGTGGCTGCTGGCCACCATCTTGGCTGGGTTAATGTGCATACAGCCACTCTGATTGGCTGTTGGGCGTGGCATGGCTGGTGGGTGTGGCTTGGGTGTCCCAGAGTGATGGTTAATTTGCATATTACTCTTTTATTAGATTAGATTACACTTTCTACCACTAAATTCTCACAAGGCTGAGCCCCACACCTCCAATTGTCTGCTGGACATCAGACCACAACCAAAATTCAGCTTCTTATAAAGTGAACTAATTTTTTCTTTCCTATTATTTTTTTTAATTTTGTTTTATTGTTTAAAGTATTACAAAGAGTGTAACATATGTCTCCTTTTTTTTTCCCCTTGACCTTCCCCTGGCCTCCCATACCCCCGTGTCTTGTGTCCATTGATTATGCTTATATGCATGCATACAAGTCCTTCAGTTGGTCTCTTAATGCCCCCCCAACTCTCCCCAGCTTTCCCGCTGTAGTCTGACAGTCTGTTCAATGCTGCTCTGCCTCTGTTATTATTATTAACGGCCCTAATACTCCCCCCGGATTGAGTCCTCAGCATCACTTAAAAGTCCGTCCTCTGATAAGTCCCACAAACCCAGGCCCTGGATGTGGTCTGGTCCCCCTCGCAGAATGATGCTCTCCAGCTGTAACCCCCGCTCTCACACTGGGCATTAATCTGCACTACATGAAGGCCTCCTGGTCTTTTATTCCTCTACTTCCTACCACAAACCTTGCTGCCAAACTAAGCTTCCTGAAGCAGGTAACCTGAAAACCGCGAGAGGCCCTTGTCCCTATAAAATTAAGCCCAAACATCTTTGGGTGGAACTCTCAACCTCCCTGTACCTAGCCTGACTCTCCGGTCTCACCCCGCACCACTCACCCAGATTCCAACAGGAGCCACTTTCGCAGAACAAACACCCACTCTCTGTGCTTTTCTGATTACATGATCCACCGTGCCTGAAATGTCCTCTTAAAATACCCCCACCTAGTCAAACTCCACTCCAAAACCAACACACCATTATTCATGACACTTCTCAATCCCCCACAATGGGATGGACTCCATCTAAGTCCCGTCAGCTTCTCTCGGTGTCTCTACTCTCATTCTCTGCCATCTCTTGGAGTTAACTATTGGACATTCCTTCTTTCCCCTACTGGACTCATAGTCCCCTTCCCCCCAAATCTCATACATGGCTGACTCAAAGCAGGCACTGTACTGAACTCGGTCCATAACACATACACTTTGAGGACAAAATGTATGCACAGTTCACAAATTCTAAGGCACAACCCTCGCTTGAAATTCCTTGTGGATTTCCCAGTACCCTTTTCCACCTGGGAAATACAATTTTCTGGTTTGCAAGGGAAGAAAAGATTATGATAATATTTTTGGCCACAAACACTTTTTTTTAAAACAACATCTTCATGTATTATGTGAAAATGAAGCCAAAACATGTGGGTTAAGTTTCCTATAAAGTCCATATGGATTTTATGAAAACGGCAAAGAGGCTGGGATAAAATGTGATCTCCAAAGCAGATTCACTAGGGGTCCTTTTCTAACCCCAAAACGAAGCCAAATCTGTCTTGCTTTAATTACATGTTGAAAGTTTCTTCTTCTACTTTAGTGACTTTCCTAGTCAGTCAACATTTTTCACATTCCAAGGGAGTAAACATCAGAGAGGAAAAGAATACATCTTTCGCCCTGACCGGTTTGGCTCAGAGGATAAAGCGTCGGCCTGCAGACTGAGGGATCCTGGGTTCGATGTACCTTGGTTATGGGCACATCCCCAGTAGGGGGTGTGCAGAAGGCAGCTGATCAATGTTTCTCTCTCATTTATGTTTCTGACTCTGTCCCTCTCCCTTCCTCTCCGTAAAAAAGCAATAAAATATATTAACAACAACAACAACAAAAAAGAATACATCTTTCCATTATTTTTTCTTCACAGACACTACCTGGGTGTTTCCATTTCCTTTCTAGTTTCCCTCCCTTTCTATATTAGAACTTTTTCCTTCCTCACTAGACAATTCTTTTTCGCCTCCCCTATCCTCACTCCCTCTCTTTCTTTTCATTCTCAATCATATACTAAAAGAATCTCTAGCTCTCCCGCACCACGTTCAAAGCTTGGGGTGGTATATGTGCATGTTGTCAAGGCAACCTGTGGCTCACATGGGTACAGACATCCATAGGAAGTTCTCCTGCATGACCACCCTTGTCAGAAATATTCCTCCTCCTCGCAGAGCATCGACTCTCAAGTGAAGCCCAGCCAAGCAGGATAAAGAGCTGGGAGTGAGGATGAAAGGAGACAAAGATAAAATTGGAGAAGAAAGATGATGTTATGGGGAACTACTTTCGCAGAAATAGAAACTAACCCAGCGAACTGCTCTTGCCTCCCCGCACACCAAGCAACTCTGTGTTTCCACCCTAACCCCATGCACTCAGCAAATAGTCTGAAACTCAGTATCCCCCTGCCTCCCTTCTTGGTAGGAAACCTCAGTGCTTCAATTGTACAGGTTGTGTGTCCACAGCATTATCTAGCCTGGCCATAGAACACGGAAGGGGGAAACTGACAACCCTCTCTCTGCTTAGCTGTGCAAAGCTCCAGCTCTGACAACGGGTCTGCTTTCATCTGCTGTAGCTATTACCATTGGCTCAGCAACCACTTGGAAATTCCTCACAGATTTATTAACAAGGTGGAGCCTGCACTGTCTACTTCCCAGCAGAAGAATCATGCACTCATCTTCCCCGCTTCAAATAAGACAAGAAAATAGGAAGCCACAGCACTCAGTGGAGATCCTTCTATCTGAGAGCAAGTCCAAGGCCAGTGTTTTCTCAAACAAATGGGACGAAAGTTTCCTAACTGAGAGTCGATCTAATGATAGTCGCGTTACTAAACACTGTTGCAAAGCTTGTAGTCCAATTACTTCTTTTTCAAAAACTGAACAGTAGCCACCATTCCATGAAGCTGTCTGGACAGCTGAGTGCACACTAATGAGGTTCAAGAACAGTTTGACAGGAACATAAAAGGAGACATAAATTCACCATTAGCTACTAACCACACACACACACACACACACACACACACACACACACACACACACAGAGGCCGCACACACTTCCCATAAGCATGCTGCTTTTACTACGCTGGTAACAAGCTTTACCTCCGACCAGCTTTCAAGCTTTTCAGTGGGAACCAACATTCGCACAAGCTAGACCTGTTTTAGCAAAGAGCAAATGCAACAAGGACCCAAGACATGGTTTTTCAATGCTCTGCTCCCAGGGGGCACACCTCTGCCTGATGGCCCCTTTCCCAGTCTTCTGACCCCCTCGAAATTTATGGAGCTCATGAATTCATCCAATAAATATGAACTGAGCTTCAGATATGTACCAGTTTTATTCTAAGTGTACAAAAAAAAAGATCTCTGCCCTTAAGGATCGAGCAGGAAGAAATAGATAACAACTAAGGAAATAGATAAGTGAATTACATAGTATGTTACACAGGGATGATGCCATAGGATACAAGCCCTTGAACAGGTTTCCCAACCCCAGACTGTGTGTGACCTGCTTTCCATCAAGGGCTGTGATGTTCCTCTTCGCATCCCTGCACCTAATACGCACTTGGCATATAATGTGATGTCAAATTTTCGAAAAGCTTTTAACAAACAAGTAAGTAACCAAGAATTTTGAGAGTTGTCTTGGAGGAAAAATGGTTAGCAAGGTCCTGATCTGTAAGTGACAGAATGAGAAAAAGAAGTGTAAAAGTCCTTGAAAGAGTCTATTATATTTTGAAAAAGCATGTATTCCCCTTGATTATATAGAACAAGCTGAGTCACCTAAGAGATTATTCCTTTTAAATCAGAGAATCTTAACCTGGGGTCCCCAGATTCAGAGATACATGTGAACTCCCTGAAACTGTTAACATGCTTGGGGTAGAGGGGCGTTACGTGTGCATCTCTGGGAAGAGTGTGACACAGATTGACAAAAATATTTTCCTTGTGTCATGGAACTAGAGTTTGAGTGAGAAATCCTAGGAATGAGGCAGGAAAGAAAGAAGAAAAAAAAACCCTGAACAGTTCACAACTGCAGAGCCAATCTTCATTTGGAACCGGGTTAAATATTTCTTCCTTAAACCAATGAGATAACAGAACACCCAGCGGGTTCCCGATTTATATGAAGCTCCATCAGAAGAGAGAACTCAGGGCAAATTCTTCAGAACCAAGCTCATCATCATGATAAATTTAAAAAGAGAGAGAAGAGGATACTTTTACATCACAAATTGATAAGCCACATACAGCAATTCCTTTAAGGAAAAAATATTAATATGGCTTTACCTTTTCGTGGTTTTCAATTAAGATTTCCACAACAATGTTCTGGAACTTCAAGTCCATGATGGCTGCAACAGTTTCTTCCTGTGGCCTCATCAGAGTTGGTCCAAACACCACTCCCAAATTTGCCACGGTCATCAGGTTCTGCTTGGAGTGGTTTGAAACGCTAACATTGATGAGGGCAGAAAGAAAGGTCTCTGGTTAGAAGATGAGTGAAAACTGTGGGGTGTACAGTATTCTGCAAGATATTTCCCTAACCACCAGGACTCAACGGTCCTCAGTGTCTGCCTCTGAAATAACAGGATCCTCCAACAAGACCACACATCAAGAGGCCCCTGCCTACCTCTCTGCTTCTCTCTGCTTCTCTCTGCTCTAGCCACGGTGGCCTGCTTAATAACTCCATCCATACACCAAGCTTGTGTCCCTCAGAGGCCTTCATTTACTGTTCTCCTCTACTTAGAGCACCTCCTCTGTCCCCTGATTACTGTACTCTTGTTCCCAGGGACTCCACGACTCAGCAGAATTACCTTCACAAGCACATAGGACTTGGTCCGAGCACCCAAGTCCTGGGAACAACCTGGACTGTTAACAAGGTCTCATCCTCAAAGAGACTTTCCATTATAACCTCTTTGTAGTCCCATACCCAACACATATTCTCTATCTCCTCACTCTCCTTTTTGCCTTTTGACCACTTATCACCCGGAATTATTTTATATTTTTATTTGTTGTCTTTTCCCCTTAGAAAAACAGGACTTTCTGAAAGTATCCTGTCCAACTATGTGTCTACTGGCACCTAAAAAAGGTCAACCCTAGATGGTTTGGGTCAATAGATAGAGTGTCAGCCTGCAGACTGAAGGGCCCTGGTTCAATTCCAGTCAAGGGCATATACCTCGGTTGCATGCTATGGGCGGCTGCAGAAGGCAACCAATCAATGTGTCTCTCTCATACTGATGTTTCTCTCTCTCTCTCTGTTTCTCCTCCCTCCTCTCCTTTCTTTCAATTTCTCTAAAAATCGATGAAAAAAATATCCTGAGGTGAGGATTAATTTTTTTAAAAAGGCATTCACTAACAACTATCTGGTGGCCAAATGAATATATGGCTATACTAGTACTAGGACTATAATATCCTCTGGCCTTCAGTTCCTTTTTATGTGAAGCAAGGATTCTAAAACATGTTGCTCCTTAGTTTCCTCTCCCTTCCAAAATACCATCAATGTAGTGATGAAAGAGTTATATATTTAAAGCAAGGGCTAACTTCTCTACTAGATTATTAAGATTTTGCTTGCTTTTTTAAAAGAGGGAATAAAAAGAATAGAATGGATCCTATGAAATAACTACCCATTCCTGGATTAAACAATCTTAAAGGGCATGTTCAAACTCAGAGTTAGTTAGGTGTAAAGCCAGGCTAAATTTTCTAACAGACTTATAATCACATTTCCAGAATCAGTGTACAGGGAAGTGCATAATATTCTCTTCCTTTACTTCAAATCAAACCCCGAGTTGCTGGCAGTGATGTTAAGCAAATAATTACATGACTTCGTCAAAGCATCGTGTTTCAACAGTCTTGTCCAAAACACACACAAGGAGTCAGATGTCCAGCCTGCCCTTCCGGGTGTGGCCCCTGGTGTTATTGTGTATACTGCCCCAATTCTGACCGTTACAAAGGCAAGAATACCCCACAACACCTGAGCAAAAGGTCAGGAAGGAAAAGAGGCTTACTTTGTTAAGTGTTTCACCAAAATGTCCAACATCTCTTTATTCTTCTCTGGCAGTTTATGCACCAAGAAATGGATGGCATTAACGCGCGATTCCGGACTCCCGCTTTCTTTAAAAAGGAAAAAGAACAGTTAGTAGTGTATTCAGAATCAAACATATTCCTGAAAGTCAACACACGCGTATCTCATCAGGTCAACGTCTTCCGAGAATTTAAACATGTTTTGCTACCTTTCAAAGGAAAAGAAGATGCATCTCTCTTCCCTGTTCTGAACTTCTTCACCTCCCTGCTGAGGGCTTTCAGTGAGGCTGCAGTTCCTGCCTTTCTCCCGACTGACACGAAGCACAGGCAGCCCAGCCTGGCCCCTGGCACGCTGCACTCACAGTGTGTGCTCATCACTCACTTGAAGGGGTGTCTAGTCCCTGTGTCCTGCCCACAATGGGATGCAAATAAAATATCAGCAAATCAACTCTTCCCTCTTATGGGCTGAATTTCATCCCCCCACAATGTATATGGACGTTCAACCCCCCTATGTCTCAGAATGTGACTGTTTTAAAACACACCAGGGGTTTGTTGTAATCAGGTACGGTGAGACGTGCAGGCATGGAAATGACTGTCATCAAGGAAGTTTATCCTCACAGATTCTGAGAAAAAGGAGGCATGTCATACCATGCAGCGCTGCATAGGGAAGCCCCAGGGTCAGTCAAGAGGCAGAAGGAACAAGGTCAAAACGTAGGCCAAAAGCTTCATTGGGGCTTCCATGCACAGGAACGGGAGAGGCGAGGTATGCAGGCTGAGAGTCGGTTTGAATTCTTTCAGGGGCTCTGGGACATAGGAGTTGTCCTCAGTTGTCTGGTACCTGGTCCCAGGTGACTAGGGCAGAATATGGCTGGAGGGTAAGAGTCCAAAAAAGGGGGTGGGGGGAGGGAAATGAGCTCTGGATTGGATAGCTGGCATAGAAAAAGCACATTCAGGTTTACTATATTTAGGAATTGGTTAGCCCCAGGAGGTTAGTCTCTCAGGATCAGTTAAGCTCCAGATGTTAAAACATCATAATAAAAAAGACGGGCTCAACACAGTGATCTCAGTGGGGAATATGGCCCTTGCATATGTCATTCATTAAGATGAGATTATATTGAAGACACATTAGAATGTTCACGGCAGTAGCACTCTTGGTTATAGTCCAAAACTGAATCAACTCAAGTAGCCATCAACAGTACAACAGATAAACTGTGGTACGTGTATGCAATGGAATTCTCCACTATGAGAGTGAATGAGCTACTGAGTCACCCACCAAGGATGAATCTCACAAGATGAGCCAAAGAAGCCAGACACAAAAGATTATATTTTGTTAGATTCCATTTATATATGGCTCAAATGCAGCAACCCTAACCTATGATGTCAGAAGCCAGGCAAGTGTTCATATGTCATGGGATGGATGGTGACCAGGGTGGGTATGAGGAAGGGTTTCTGCGGTTCTGATCATGTATTTATTGATTTAGGGGCTGATTACATGGCTATCTTCACTTGGTAAAAAATCCATTAGGCTGTACACTTATGATCTGTGCATATTTCTGTGGTATGTCAACAAAAAGTTCACTGAAATTAAAGTTATCCATAATCAATCTCACCTTAAGATAACCTAGTAAATTTTCGTTTAATGCCTTTAGTGCAGCGGTTCTCAACCTGTGGGTCACGACTCCTTTGGCAGTCGAATGACCTTTTCATAGGGGTCGCCTAAGGCCATCCTGCATATCAGATATTTACATTACGATTCATAACAGTAGCAACATTACAGTTATGAAGTAGCAACGAAAATAATTTTATGGTTGGATCACAACATGAGGAATTGTATTTAAAGGGCCAGAAGGTTGAGAACCACTGCCTTAGTGTGTTCCACCCATTTTAAATAAGGAATGTGCACACAGCCTATTGCATTTCATATATCATGGACATCTCTCCCTGTCATTCAAAGGAGCTCCACACCATCAACTTTATGATTAGCTAAGTTGCTTCCAAAATTAAGTGGGTTCCAGTTTACTCTCTCAGTAATAGTGCTTAAAGTGGGGAATGAGATTTTACAGCCCAGGACCCAGCTACAGAGAAAAAAGCATAAAAGGCTAAGAAATGAAAAGGCACATGATAAAGTGGAACACAAACAATCAAGCTACATAATAAAAGTCTTAGATCTGGATTACACTGGACACAGAAAACAAAAGTACAGCTATCTAAAGATAGGCGATAAATTATAGTCAAGTTTTTAATCTGGAGTTAAAACTAATATCTTACTAAATCAAAGCTTGGGGAAAAATGAAAGCAATAAAAATATAGAAACATTTTCAATTCACAGCTTTGATTTTAAAATTAAAACAGGGACTCCGAAAAATAGTCTAAGATTCTGAAGGAATAAAAAGATAACTGCCTATGATAAGAATTCTGTACATTCAAAAATTAAAATCTTTTTTAAAACTTTGCACTGGAAAGCTACTTCTAACTCGTGTGTCTATTTTGTCATCTTTCCCCAAGGGAAACCTAATTTAATATTTTTGGATTTATTACTTATTCAGAAACACATGACAGAGAAATAGTTTTCCATCGTGAAGGATAGGGGCCTTCATTTCTGAAAATAGGGTAAGTTTTGTAAGATAATCAAAACCTCTCATTTTCTTTTTTGAGTCCCTCTTCCTCTCCAGTCCCATATCAGTTGAAATCACACACACATTTTTCCCAAGTATGTTTTTTCCTCCTTCTTCCAAACAGAAGAAGTTTTGAGATAACGCTTTTAAAGTAACTTTACCTTTTTCTCCACTTCTTTTTATTTTGATGTTAATCTATTAATGGGCATTTCCATGTAGCTACAACATACTAACTTAAGGTGTCCAGTGTAATCCAGATCTAAGTCTTTTAATATGTAGTTTGATTGTTTGCGTTCCACTTTATCATGTGCCTTTTCATTTCTTAGTATATTTAATTATTTTCGTTGCTACTTCATAACTGTAATGTTGCTACTGTTATGAATCGTAATGTAAAAGTTTTATAAACTAAATTATCTTCCGTTTTCATTGATATAAATTAACAAAGAATGAAAGGTATAACTTTTTTAAAATCTAGGATACTGAATTAACCATAACACCAAATTCCTAACATATGTCAAGGAACCGGGAGTTTACTGTAACAGCAAAAGTATGTTTAATTGTGTAACTATAAATCAGCATCCTCAACACTTCACATCTATCTGCTTATGATATGAACTGTGCCAACTAACGTAGACTGGAAAAGATATGATCATAGCTTACTGGAGCATATCAGAGATACACAGGCAGATGAATGCTCAGTTATGTTAATATTTAAATGCCATAAATCAGTAGTACTGTAATTTTAAGAAAGCATGAGCAGTTCCCAAGGGACAAGGGATATCTTTACTCAACAGACACCAAGTATCCCAGTTCTTCTGTGGAAGCTCCTATCAACTCAGAAATGAATACACCAGGCTCAGATAACTTGGTGTCAATAAGCATTCGATGTCTTTAATTTCCAGATTTCCAACCCCTTCCCCACCAAGACCATATGACTTTGTCTGTTTACCAACAAAAACAGAACATTCTGGGTAGGCCAATACCAGTGCCCTGGAGTCTACAACTGTTATATGCTTCATCACATGAATATGATTTTGCTTCCTATATAACTTGACTAGTGAACCTAATAACACAAGTAGTCTGGATTGGGGGACTGAGATTTCTTATGTGATGCCTTAGCAGGCACCCAGGCCTCAACTATCTTCTTCACACTAAGTCTAACATGAGTCCAACCCTGAAGCAGGGATCCAACTCTTAACAGTATGACATATCAAGAAATCCAAGTCTAAGAGGCTGAGACCTCTTAGACTACAACATTCTCAAAGGTAGCAATCACCATGCAGTAACAGCCTTCCCCAGGTTGGTATCATCTTTTGTATTCCTGTGTATACCAAGTAAACTGTGTTGACATCTTACAAATTTAGATACTAAAAGTCCATTATATTCTCTCAAAAGAGTAATCACACACACATACACACACACACACACACACACACACACACTGAGTGGTCAGGTTATTATGACCACCTTACGTTTGGAGGCAAATTAGCTATAATTTCAGGCTGACCATTATAACGGGGGAAGCAGGTTGTTTACCACGACAGTAGAAGTGATTTTTTTCTGAAGATATGGGTAAACAACGAGATTTAACAGCCTTTGAATGTGGGATATATTTGAACGCTAGGTTATTATGACCACCTGACATTTGTAAGCAAATTAGCCGTACACTGCATCGTATGGGATATGGAAGCCAAAGACCTGTTCGAACACCTTTGCTGTCTCCAGTTACCAAGATAAAACGTCTCCAATTCGCACTGGAACACAAGGATTGGACAGTTGAGCATTGGAAAAAGTCATGTGGTCCAATGAATCACATTTCCAGTTGCATGATGCAGATGGCAGAATGAGAATTTGGCGGAAACAGCATGAAAGCATGCACCCCACGTGCATGAGTATAACCCTTGAAGCTGGTGGGGGCAGTGTTATGGTTTGGGGCATGCTTTCCTGGCATGATTTGGGCCCTTTAATTCATGTGGAACAACGTCTGAAGAGCACAA
>PVJC01038659.1:0-16644 GCA_004026665.1 Murina feae | reverse complement strand
CCCCCCGAACTTTCCACTACATTCAGGAAAATCTACCCAAAAGGAAAGAGAAGCATGGAGTTTCTTAAATTTCTCTTAAGCTCCCTGCCTGATTCTCTCTTCGCTGCCTAACTTGTTTTAATTTCTCCTGAGGAAGCCCCTGGGTACACGCTGATTTGCTTGGCTACAGTCACGGGCACTTTTTAGAAAAACAAAGCCAAGAAGAGCTCTAAGACTCCCCCGTGACTCACACCATCAGCCAATCCTTGTTTTATTAAGTGCTGATTCCTCCTGTAGAGCTGAGTTAATGGAGGGGGGCGGGCGGGAGTCAGGGCCCAAACAAGGAACCATTCAGATGTAGTATTCAAAACATCAAGGAACAGAGAGTTTCTGTACCTAGCCCTGTGGGGCCAAGCTCTACATGAATGAAAGGGGTGCGGTGGTTCCACAACCACCCGGTCAAGCTATTCGTGGAGACCCAGCTCGAGGAAAGACCTATTACTCATGGCCCCCACGCCCAGGCGGCTCAAAATCATTCCCTGCGGGAGAAGAGTTCTTTGCGCTTTGCCCAATTTTCCTTTTAAAATCGGAGTCTTACCTAGAATTTTGCTGATTAGCAACACGTTGTGTCCTTGGGTGTTGGTTTTCTTCCCTTGCTTTTCAAAAAAGGAGGATTGTAGAAACTTGAAAACAAGATACCAATCAAGAAAATAGAGGCTGGGATGAAGAACCTTGCGAAATGTGGAACAAAATACGAGTTGCAAGGGGAACCGAAAGCGTTGTAAATCATGGCTATCAGAACAAACCATCACTGCTAATGACATACTTGTGGCAAGGACATTTAGATCTGCAACTCACTAGATTTCTCACCCTGAAGACACTCCTCATGTGTCTATGGCGGTGAGTGTGAGTGTGTGTGTGTGTGTGTGTGTGATTGTGTGTTTGAGTGTATGTTTTAAAAGGATTAACCCGAACAGAAAGAGGCAGTCTTCGAAGCACTGGGGGAAATGGCACAACGAGAAGTGATGGATAAAGTAGCCAAACCAAGAGTCTGCTGCTGAAATTACAACCAGATTGCCTCTGAAAAGCAAATAAACTTGAACAAATAAACCCCTGTGGCAGATTAGCTTTCACAAGCCTACCTGTGAGACAATGTCCAGACCCCTCCTTCCAGATGAAAGGCCCATGGCTAAGGGGAGGGAGGGGTGATGCCCAGGCCACGTGCTCAGTAAATGGCAGGGACAGGGAAGCTGTCCTCCCGAGACCTGCTCATCACCAAGGGGAGGACACGGGCGAGGATTGTTGTCGGGGCCTGGAAACAAGTAGCGGTTCAGGAAACAGAGAAACCTGAGATGTTAAGGCACATTCTCTGGGGAGCCTGGGGAGTGAGAATGGAAAAGCCAGCCGGAGAAGGGATAGGCCAGCAGGGAGACGGGGAGCAAATGTGCTGACATCTGACATGTATTAGCGGCACCCAGATGCTCCGTGACTAAAGCGAAGGCTGCTCCGCGTTTATGGATTTCCACATCACAAGCGGCAGATTCTGGGAGAGTGTTCTCGGAATCAGGTGGACATATGGTCGTGAACCCTGGGCCTGCTGCCTCAGAGAGTCTGAGATGGCAGCAACGCAAATAAAAAAGAATAAATGGATACAAGACCGTACAAGATTCCACTTCACTCTGGGTGGGGATGGTATTAATTCAACCCTGTAGATCTTTGGTCCTTTTCATGGATAGCATATATGTGTTTGTTTTTTTTTTAATTATTGATTTTTTATAGAGAGGAAGGGAGAGGGATAGAGAGTTAGAAACATCGATGAGAGAGAAACATCGATCAGCTGCCTCCTGCACACTCCCCACTGCATATGTGCCCACAACCAAGGTACATGCCCTGGACCGGAATCGAACCTGGGTCCGCAGGCCGATGCTCTATCCACTAAGCGAAACCGGTCAGGGAGTGTATAACATATATCTTAATCAAGATCATATAATTGCTAATATTTAATACTGCTGCCTCATGATCTGCCTTTTTCTTTTTCTAATATATTTTTATTGATTTTAGAGAGAAAGAGAGAGGGAGAGATAGAAACATCAATGATGAGAGAGAATCATTGGTTGGCTGCCCCCTGCATGCCCCACACTGGGGATCAAGCCTACAATCCTGCACCCTGACTGGAAATCAGACCTTGACCTCCTGGTCCATAGGTTGAGGCTCAAACACTGAGGCTCAGCTGACCAGGTGCATTTTCTTACCACACCTCACAGGCACCCTATAAGGGAGCCATTGTTACCATCCATCTCCATGGTACACAGATGCTGGGTAACCAGCCAAGTTGCCATGACCAGGACCAGGCAGAGTTTGGCTCTAAACAGCAGGCCCTGCTCACTGACAGCGGGTCCTAGTCAGCTAACCACTCTGCTCACAGCACTGATCTCCTGAACTCAGTTAGTTAAGAGATTACCCATGTCTTTGTAGTGGCAAAGGATACAGGAAAGGATTCACGTCTAATTATGTGGCTGCCAATCATGCAGAATCCAACCACTGGATGACTCAAATGAAAAGGCTTTCTATTTCTAAAGTTGCTGCATAAACACACTATGATTTTTTTTTTTGAGACAGAGGCACAGGTGAATATCTGGGAGCTATGCAAAAGAACCACCTCCAGGACTCTTCTTGTGGTCAGTGAAAATTCATCCACCTCTCTCACCCCTAATGTCTCTGCAGTTGTGGTTCTGAACAAGAAGTGACATCTGCAATGTCACACTGAGTCCTGGAGAGCCTTCCTCATCACTAAGGACTCATCATTGAATACATTTGAATGATGTTTGGCCTAGTTTTCTCTTACCAGTTTCATTGCATGCATCCGAATGCTGAGAAAACTGGATGATTATGTATGGTATCCATGGCAACCTTCACTTACATAGAATATGAAATTAACCAGGCTACTCGGACGTCCTAGGTAGATGGAGTTAACTGCAGACAGAATCATGTTGGCACTCTTTTCTAGGCAATTTTGGGAATTCTATGCCTCTGGGATCCAAGCAAGGCTCAGATTTGTGCCCGGGTAACCCTACTTGAGTAGACAACCACCACAGAGCCATTCTGAACCCCTGTTGCTCCACTTCAGAACTGCACAGATGGGTTGGTTAGCTCTTCTCACTATTCCCTGGCCCCGATTTTCCTTGAATTGATCCAGATTTTTATCCCCATTCCTCCTAGTTAGTGGCATGACTAATTAGGTGAGAATTAGTTGAAAATATCTTGTTTCTATTTTACTAAGGTTTGTCCTAGATTTAAATATATATATATACACACACACACACACATATATATACACACACATACATACATTTCAGTTTTAGGTTTATAGAAAAATTTAGCAGAAACTCCAGAGTGTCAATTGTGCAATTGTGTGGTACATTTGTTTTAATTGATGAACCTACGTTGATACATTATTATTAACTAAAGTCCATAGTTCATGTTAGTGTTAACTATTGGTGTTGTATGTTCCATGAGTTTTGACAAATGCATAAGGATATGTATCTACTATTGCAGTATCATACAGAATAGTTTCACTGTCATAAAAATCCTCTGTGCTCCACCTAATCACCCCCCACCCACCCCAAATCCTTGGCAACCACTGATCTTTTTATAGTCTATAGTTTTGTCTTTTCCAGAATGTCATGTAGCTGTAATCAGACAGTATGCCGTCTTTTCAGACTGGCTTCCTTCACTTAATTATATGCAATTAAGTTTTCTCCTTGTCTCTTCATTGCCTTTGATTTTTTTTTTTAACAAACATGTAGACTTATGTTTCTACTAAAATAAAAACTTAATGTCTATCACCCACCCTGCTTTCCTACCACAAAGCAACACATAGGCTTACTTCTGTTTTCCTTCATATCAGCTACCTCCAACCTAGGTTTTGTTAACCTTTGGGTTCCATATAGGTATTAAAATTTTGTATATTATCTTATGGTTTTTCTATTGGAAAACTCTTTTCTTAATATAGGAAGCCTCACCTTTCCATTGTCATCAAGGGTTAGTTTTAACTCTAAGTGTTACTATTATTTGCCTCCTCACTGTTTCTTAAATGCCACGTCTTCCCTCTAGTAGATTCTCTGACCCGGTTCTAATTTCTAGGGTTCTCTTTGGGGTTGGGTAAGCAGAGGCAGATCAGATGGGACAGGCATTCCCTTGACTGTTGGAGTTCCATTGGAGACGTAGCCAGACCTTTAATGACAGCACTCTGAGGACTGCCCCTGGAAAGTTGAGCTGCCTTGCTTGGCATATTTAGCAAGCATGCATTATGCAACTGCTACATGCGAACTCTGTGCTTCAAGAGAAGTCTGTTTCTGTTCTCACTGGTGTGCATGGAAGTCCAGGGCAGAAGGGTTAGGATGGTGGTAACTGATTTCTGAGACTACTTTCTGAACCAGAAAACAATAGAGAGCAATTCAAGGTAATTAACCAATATTAATCATTCACATCAATTGAGAATGGCAGAGACTCTTCAAAACTCTCTATATTGTCTCATTTAATTCTCATAACAACTCTATGAAGTGGGTACTATTATTCACGTTAGGAAATTGAAGTACAGAGAAGTCAAGTACCTGCCCAAAGGTCAGAGAGTTCGTATGTTGTAGAGTATAGATTCCAACTTGAACTTTAGTCCCAAGTAACGGGCTAAGATGGCGGCTTAAAGACAGCTTCCCAGTGGTGAGTCTCTCTTGGCCCCAGTCTGCCCTCTGATGCCACTCTGGCTATATCCCTGGGAAAAATACTGCTCCTGTCCCTTCTCTTCCGCTGGCAAAAAGTGAAGAATAGGGCAAATCTATTCAACATTCCAAATGAACAATGCAATCAAGAGATGCTCTAGGATTAAGGGCCAAAATATGTGTTTGGGCCCCACATGAATTTCCTCGCAATGAAGTGCAGGGAAGTCAACATAAACCTTCAGGCCAGGGGAGTTCAGCTCCTGGCTCTGCCCCTCGGTGCTGGGAGGGCCAACCGGACTGAGAGCCTTAACTCTTTGCACCTCCACTTCCAGATCTCCAGCAATACCTCTTCCCAGAGGCTCTCCAAGGCTCCAATGACATCATGGAGGCCTATCCTTCAGAGCGCAGGGAATGGTTGTTCAATCTGAATCCTTTGCTTCTAAATTCTTTTTATTTTTCCTTCCACACATTTGGTCAGATTTATTTATTCTTTAGCAAATGAAGAATTAAACAATGAGTTTCTATTCTCAATCTTTAATAACATTGTTATATTTCGGATTGTTTAGCTCTCATAGGAAAAAAAACAACCCAAACATAAATCTTGATTCTATCCACCTACTAGTCCTATAGCACAATCTTATATAATAAACGGCTAATGTGCAAATTGTCCCCTGGACTGGGAGTTTGACCAGGGGGTGGGGCTGGAACCACCTGTGGCCTCTCTCCCTGGCTAGCCCTGTTCCAGATCAGCACGCCCCACCCCAACTGGGGGTGGGACCAGCTGGACCCCACCTGGGCACAAATTCATGCACTGGGCCTCTAGTTTTAGTGTAAGAGATTTACTGACAATTGGAGGATTTATATGATTTGGGCAAAGAAATATTAACAGTGATTATAAAGTTGTCAGTCTTATAAGTCAAAAGCAATGATCTTTTTAAATTTTATTTATCTTTATTGTTGAAAGAATTGCAGATGGCCCCTAAGAACTCTGATCTTGATCCATCCCTCAATCCACTCCAATACCTGGTTGCTATCATCATCTAGCTCTTCTGGTTTGTTGCTGGGAAGCTGATGCACTATTTCTTCGTTGTAGGATGCTAATGCTTCTTCGTAAAGAATTTGAAAAATTTCACATTGCATATTATCTTAGTTTTTTCTCATTATAACCCCATTGTTTCAAGTCTTTTTTTTTTTAATATATTTTATTGATTTTTTTACAGAAAGGAAGGGAGAGGGATAGAGAGTTAGAAACATCCATGAGAGAGAAACATTGATCAGCTGCTTCCTGCACACCTCCCACTGGGGATGTGCCCGCAACCAAGGTACATGCCCTTGACCAGAATCGAACCTGGGACCCTTGGGTCCGCAGGCCGACGCTCTATCCACTGAGCCAAACCAGTCAGGGCTGTTTCAAGTCTTTTGTACAATACACTACTATCTATTTCCAGCACAAAAACCAGCATTCAAGGAAGAAATCACAACTGTGGTAATCGGCAACAACTCCACCATCGTTCATTTGGTTTTCTAACTCATTAACTACTCTCCCTTGATCTAAAATGGGACCCTCGTCCTTGTTATCATAGCTGCCATGTAACTGTCCTTCCCCAGCTAAATCACTCACATTAATGTATTTCAGTCCTGACCTTGATGCAGGTTCTTTGGCCAGCATGGTTTTTGCAACCCCTTGTGCACCCATGAGCAGGATGTTCAGAAGCAACATGGTCCTCCATGCGATGGCTCTAGAAAACCTGCTCCTGAATTCTTTAATGTGTGAGATCCAGTGCGAGGCAAGGAATACAGGAACCAGAGCCCAAGCAGATAATCTAAACCTACCAGCATATGAACTGTCTGGGCAGAGGTTTGTATCTCTTTTGTTCACTGCAGGCCATTTGTGGGTCTGCCAGGCCCAAGAGTGCTGGCCGTGCTTCAACCCACAAACACATCCTGGTAGGAGTGCTTATATCACCCGAATTTTTGAATAAAGTGTCCCTCTGGGGGGGAAGAGGAGAGGACACGAGCGAAGCCATGTTTCTATCCTCAGAACCAAATAGGGCCCCTCAAGAAATATCCTCAGGTGACACAGTTCTGGGATACACTTTCACTTCTGTCGCTGGAGTTGCTGCTCGGTCCTCTCTCGGTTACCTCACTGAACATCTGTCTGTAGTTATTTCCTCATCAGAGACTGAGAGCCTGGATAGGCACAGCCACAGGCCACAGTGGGCAGATGCCCTGAGCCGGGACCGCCATCGTGGGGTCCCCTGACCTGACTCCTCACTTGGTCAAAGATGAAACTGAGGCCCAGACAGGGCCTGGGGCTTGATCAAGGTCATACAACTAGAAAGTCTCTGAAGTGAGCCTTGAGTTTGCTAATTTCCTGGTCAGGGCTTGTGGTAACTCAACATTGCTTCCATCCAGATGATCCCACTGTGTTTGAATAAGGCAAAAGGGCCCTGCTCTGTTTCGTTCGATTCTTCCCTCTCTTCAAAACCTTTCTGCTCATCTATAAGTATTTACTGAGCACATCTATGCACCTAGCACCTGTGAGGCCTGCAAGAGCTACAGAGATTCAGAGACTCAGGCTCTGTTTCCACCGAAAACTGTGGGGACAGATCAGACCAGCTCATGAAACCAGGACAGTCCAACCCCAGGTCTGTCCCAGCCACAGAGTAGGCTGGATCTGGGGGTGGGGGTGGGAGTTGGGGGGTAGGGAGGGGGGGATTAAGAAGTTCTGTGTCATAGTGGAAGGAATTAGGTGAAAATACCAAGTACTGGTTCACATTTTTTGTTGTTTTTTTCCATGGCAGATTTTCCATGCACTTCTCGTTTTACATTAAATACAAGTGACGTTGCCAAGAAAGGAAGGATGAGTTTGCTACCTTCACATCAGGAGGCCACTCCATGGTTCTGAGTGGAAGGAGGATGCACAGCCCTGAATCCTGGGACAGCTGCTTCCCACAACCTTCCAAGTTACTGGGCATTGAGATTCCTCCAGACGGTGATAATTAGGCTTCTGGGGTCTACTTGGGTCCTCTTGGCACTGGGATGCTGGCTAAAATAGCTCAGGCCATAAAAATACCAGAATGAAAATACTTGTAACAACCACACATCCACAGATGCCATGCAAAGGCTATTAAAACCTCCAAAGTACACCAGTGTTGCTCTTCAAGGCCACAACACTGCACAGTTGAATGGAAAAGGACGGGATATTTTCAGGGTGAATTCAGCACCAATCATTCTAGGCATTCATTTCTCATCCTAAAAATGTCTTCTTCAAGCCCTTCAAAATAATTTATAAAGGTTAACTCCCTTTTTAAATGGCTTTACCAGGCCACAATAAGGCATGGTTTTTACATACTGTCTTTCTCAATGTGACTAATCATATTAGGAGAGACGAGGTCCAGTACAATTTGGTGGTTGTGACCTATCCATTCTACTCTAGAATTTCGTCACCATCCCTCTGGTCCAAACCACTGCCATGCTTTGCCTAGACCTCCAATGAGCATGTTAACTGAATTGTTTACCTGCAGTTTTTCTTTCTCACACCCACTTTCCATAAGACACAAGTCTTATTTTTCTCAAATGCACACCTGGCCATGACCTTCCCCCTGCTTAATGTACTCGGTGGCTCCCCACTGCTTTCAAGTTTAAACATTTTCCCAAAGTTTACCAATCCCACAGTGATTGGACCCTGCCCAATCTCTCTGGCCTCATCTCGCACTGTTTCTAACTTGGTTCATGTCCTCAGATGCTCTGTGCTCCCTACGCCTGCATGCTTTCCTTCTTTCCTTCACTCTGCTAGTTCAAACTCACCTTCAGGTCTCAGCGACAATCCTGAGCAAGTCTCTCACTCATGGATTGCAGTCAGCTGAATAGTGTCTAACCATCCCCCAAAGTTGCGTCCACCTAATACCTATGAATGCGATCTCATTTGGAAAAGGGTTTTTGCAGATGTAATTAAGTTAAAGATCTGGGATGAGATCATCTTGGGTTATCTGGATAGGACTTAAATCCAACAATCTCCCTTCTACAGAGAAAAGCAGAGGAAGATTGGAGAAATCACCACCCTCAGGAAAGGTCTGCTCCAATGGAAGTTCCTAGAGGGCACAGGTGTCATTCATCTGTTCCTACTGCACCAAGAACAGTGTTGGCACAAAGACCCTCAGTAACTCATCCTGATTGGACGGTAGTGATGGTCGCACAACTTTGTGAACATACTTTACAGCATATGTACGGAATTTATGGTATGTGAAGTAGA
This sequence comes from Murina feae, assembly GCA_004026665.1. Taxonomy (NCBI): domain Eukaryota; kingdom Metazoa; phylum Chordata; class Mammalia; order Chiroptera; family Vespertilionidae; genus Murina; species Murina feae. The sequence continues at coordinate 7,692 of PVJC01038659.1, read as the reverse complement.
TCTAAAAAGTAAACAATCTCTTCATGAATGCATATACTAACACGTATTTATTGGATAAATATCTATTTTTTCTCTGGACCCAGTTCCTCTAACTCCCCAGAGGTTTGATGACATTAACATTTTTTAGAATCTGAACATTTCTCTCCAGTAACATGTCAGTAGGCCCTGGTGCCCACGTGGGTGCCACAGGACTTTCCAGGTCACTTCAGAGTTCTCGGACACCCTGAGCAAGGCTGTTTCCATGGACCAAAGTAACAATGTCTGGGTTGGAAGATCTTACCAAACATTCTTTTGGAAAATTATGCGATTCCATACCCCCATGCTCTGCAAAGCACAGGCGATCTAAGGGGGATGTGAAATATTCTGCTTTTGCTTACAAGGAGTTACAGTCTACTCAGAGAGAAGAAAATCATCTACTACGAAACCAAGTGGAGAAGTCTAAGCACTTCAGAGAAAGATTTCAGGCAGGCTCTTAGGTTGAAAGTGCCCATGACTAGGCTTTGCATTGGCATACTGACAACAGACAATGGGCAGGGGAAAAAAGGAGAGAAAGAGCATGCAAGTTTGCTTAAGGGTTTGAGAACTAGTATAATCAATAAAAAATGGATTTTGCTGCAATAAATTTAATAAAAAGTGTCATCCATATTTGAAATAGAAATGTTTATTACTTTATGACTTTCATCACTTTCCTTTCAAAACCTGTTAATGTCATATAGCTTCTTTAAAAAAGGAATACTAATAGGAGTTTTTGATGGTATGGGAATGAGTTTGAAACAATGCAATTGCTTTCTGCTGCTCTCCATACCCAGGCAGGTCCCATTAGCAAGTTGTGAAGGAGCCACTTTCTACATGAGCCTTAACCCTCCCTCCCTCAACACACACACTTAGTTAATAAGAGGTTTAATGAAGAGGAGAGGATGATGGCCTCATGGAGGAGGGGAGGGACCTGGCAGTTAGAATCTTGATGCATTCAGAGATGACAACTCCCAGCTGGGGAACCTGGGGAACTATGGGAACTGTGCTGAGGGTGCTCTCTTTCCTAATAAAATGATTCTGCTCAGTATATATCCCATCAGGGGCACTTTAGAATCCTGAATACCAAGCTGGAATAGAAGAAGGACTTTCTGGGAAGAGTTGTTTTAACTTCTCCAGTGGGTTATCCCATGGGCTTAGGTGGGCAAGATCACTGGCCTCAAAAGTATTTTCTTATCCCACCAACATCACCTTCAGTTAAGAGCAAAGTCTACCACTAAACATAAAAAAGGTATGAAAGTAAAGGAGGTGAGGTGGTGGGAGAAGGAAAGAAGGGGAAAAGGAAGAGAAGGAGCAAAAATGAAGGCAGGAGGTAGAATGTAGCTTAGTTGTCTAGTTTTTACGTCCATTATTTTAAACATAAAACCTTGACCACAACTTGACTGTGGAATGACTAGGTGAGCAATTGGTACATTGCTAAGGTTTGTATTTCAAATGATCATATATATAAGTCCAAAATCATATATTTCAGGCAACCCTGGATACAGTCTCTTGCTAAGAAAGTCTTTGTGAACCGAAAGTCACCATGTCCAGCAACAATCACATTGTAGGGGCAGAAACTGTAGTGTTTTGTAGCCACTGTACCAGCTTCAAAGAATTGATTGTTAAATTTTGCAAGTCAGTTGACATCATGGTGGTAGCTTGAAATAGTCCATGGTGAGAGGATTTATACCACAGGAAATGTTACAGAACAAGGCTCCCCCACCCCCAGCCCCTGAAAGAGCTGGTTGTTAGACATTTATCAGGACTCTGTCTTTATATATGAAATTTGCAGTTCTAACAAGAATAGTACAAAACAAAACACAGCCAAATACCCCCTAGCCAACCAATACTGAACAAGCACAAAAGCTTCTGAAGAAGAAACTTAAAAATCATCTTAAAGACCATTATTCAGGAGAGGGGGTGCAGTCTGAGACCCCCACCCCCTTGCCTAGAGAAAGGAGAGGACTCCAGAAACTGCTCAGTCAGGGTTCCCAACCGGATGGGCTTCCTACCTGGTTCTTCCCCAGGACAAAGGCTTGTGGGGTTGAGCACGGGGCTAGCTTTTGGAATGTGAAGGTGACTGTGGGAGCACAGATCATGAATAGCTCAGGCCAGTGAATGGAGCAGCAGGAGCAGGGCTGTGGGTCTGTGACTTCCGCAGGGATTGCCTTGGCCCCTCCCCCTGGGGGTGGAGCATGGGGATCTCAGTTCTATTGTCTCTATTGTTATTGTCTCTCACACCAGCACCAGCCTAGCTTCCCAGGCTGTTCTCAGAGGAGAGCAGGCTTCCTGCATCCTTCCTCCAAGATAGCAAGTCTGGGACAACCTGGGGAGAATAAAGTCACCCCCACTCCCAACCCCTGACATACTGAGACTAAAGCATCACTTAATAAAACTGAAGCCGCCTCCCTCACCCCAAAAAAGACCATTTATTCAAGCTGTCAACAGACATTGATGGAGTACGTAGGTTAGAGCTTAAAGGCCAATGAAGGCATCTGATAGAGATTCCAGTCATTGAGGATCTTATAATTCGCTTGGGGAGACAGGCTGGGCAAACATGGAATAATTATGGGAGAGTACAAAGCAAAGCATAATTACACGTAAGATTGTCTTTGTAAAGACTGGGTACAGCAGAGTTCAGAGAACACAGGGTGGTTAAAGAAAATTGTGCAAATCTTAGTTCTTTGTTAATTCAAAAGAGTCGCAGATAAACCAGCTTCATCCTAATGGGTTGTTTGGTTTGCAGCAAAGTGATCTTTGGACAATTTTCAAAAATCTTTGGAGTCTCTTTCCCGCTTCCTTAGTCTTACTACCACTCATGAAATATATTATTAGCACAGAGATACCATTGTTCCTTGTAATAGATGGTGACATCTCTAGTGTGTGGCTATTCATTTGTTTTCTGGCCACTTGATCAATGGACCAGCCTTTCCTCCCCTGCACTTGCCCCTGGGGCTACAGCTGAAGCTACCATTAGAGGAGGTTCATGTTGGAATGGCCTGAGTTTGAATCCAAGCCCTGCAACTTCTTACCTATGTGACCTTAGGCAACTGATTGAATTCTCTCCTTGGTAAGATGAGGAAAATAGTTGCATCTATCTCATTGGAATGCTTTGAGGATTAAATGCGTTAATTCATACAAAGCACTCAGAACAGTCCTGAGCAGGCAGAAAGCACCATGTTTATTATTATTGCTGTTATTTGCCTAGCTTGTGCCCAGACCTGCCATGTGGGTTTTGGGATGGCGTGCAAGTCGCTCTTGGTCTTGAAACCCTGGTTTCCTCATCTCTAGGACTGGAATGATCATCCCTGCTTACCCTGCGGCACTACCGTGAGGGCTGAAGGAAAGAGTGAAAGCTCTAGGCCAACTGGAAAATTGTGTACAAACGTGAGCTGTCAGTTTGGCACAAAAGTCCTGTCCTCAAAATTAGCCCCTGGGCTCTTGGTCTCATAGTGTCTCAATGGGTTTGGTGTGTTGCCGCGGTTTCCAGAATTCCATCGCTGTGTCCCAGGGCACAGAGGGATGACTTGCTGTGCCTTTCCATTGAGTACATCCTCTGAATGTACTCAAAGCATCTCCTTGGAGAGTCTAGTTCGTTGTTTGTAATCCACTGCTCCCCTCCTCTTGGAGGGCAGGCTCCCCAGGGCAGAGAGTGCTTATCTGTTTTATTCATGGCTGGACCCCCAAGTGTCTACACACTTGGTATGTGATAGGTGTTCAATACACACTGTGGCAGGAAAGACTGCTCACCATCCTCAGCTCACATTTCCTCCAAATTGGAAAAGTGAACTGAGAGACATCTCCACAGGGATGAATCAGTATAGGCATCCTCAAACAAACCAACACTCAGCACCATGTGTATACCAGCTGCCCTGCCAGTCCTCTGCTGGGGGAGGGGAGGGATAGGTGTAGACAAAAAGCTATGGCCTCTGTTAACAATATTATTTTTTAATTTAAATTCTTTATTGTTGAAAGTATTACATATGTCTCCTTTTTTCCCCATTGACTTCTCCACCAGCTGCTCCCACCCCCCAGCACATGCCCTCTCCTCCCCACTCTCTGTGTCCATTGGTTATGCTTATGTGCACGCATACAAGTCCTTTGGTTGATCTCTTACCGCTCCCGCCCGCCAATGTTAATTATTTTTTAAGAAGCTGCCCAACTTGAGATTTCATAAATCATCTCATCTACATCCTAGTCCTGACCTGCCTGTCCCTAACACTGGCTCCTAGAAGTGGATGCTCATGTGAACCTCGAAGAACCACAAGGAACCGGCTTCCAAAGAACCATCAGCTCACCATTTATTTGCTAAGGTTTTCCATTTCAGAATCAGATATGAGCCAAGAAAGAACTTTTTGCTGTACTCCTAGGGGCTTAGAAAAGACTCGGTCATTTCCCCACTAAATAAGAGGGGTGGGAAGGGAGAGGCAGGCTTCACTCTAACCCAGGAAAAAGCTGAATGCTTTATGGAATCCTGCAGGTAGGTAGCCCTGAAGTAGAAAAGCAAACCTGAGCCACCTGTGCATCCGACACGCCCTGCTTTGCAAGAGAGGCACAAAGATTTAAGGAGCGTTTACACAGATAATCCACCTTTAACAAATTATTAGAGTTCAGAGAAAAAAAAGACCCCAAAAATGTTTTCTTGGCTGTTTTCTCATAGTGAATGTGAAAACTCATGAAGGAGGAAACGGGCCAGGAATTTCTTGCTTTCTTTTTTTTTTTTTTTTGAGGTTATGAAAGCCTCTCATTTTTATAGTTTTGGAAATCCTTGGAGTTTAACTTTGAACTTTAACCAAGAAAAATTATATCTTATAAACAATGGCATTTGTTGATTGGATGAAGGACTAGATCAATATTGGTCTTGGCAACCCTTTTTGGCTGCAATTGCCTGCAGAAATATGCTAGTTGTGGTGTGAAAAAATTATGTCAGTTCCTCACCATGTGCCTCTTTTTCTTGGAGTTTTGCCTGAGAATTAGTTTCCAAAGATACTTCCAGAAGTTAACCTAGCGCCTGGCCTCAGCAGCAGAGGAAGTTACACATAAACTCTCGCAAAGCGGCCGCCACAGTGAGCTCCTGGGAGGGAGGAGGAAGCAACCTCGACCTGTGGAGAAAGGGGATAAGGAACAACTTCTAATTCCACCGGGGTGGTCGCATTCCCCGGCATGGCTAAATTCTTCACTTAGGCTCATCCCGCCGAGGGAGAAAAAACACACCAAGCTAAACAACACTAAATCAGTGTTGGTAAGTGAAAACCATTGCTTTGAAAGAAAATAATCATGTTGAACCGCGATGGAGCTGTCTACAATAAAACGTCTTAAATCTTTCCAGTTGGGTAGGGGAGCTGTGGCGGGTGGAGGGGAGTAGGAAAGCTAGCAGTGTTTTAGAGTATCGTATTATCCGTTTATTTTGGGCATAAGACTCGATGCCACATGTTTACTTATGCATATATTTATAAAGAAAATATGCACATATCATATCGACTTTGCTCAGCTCAGCAGATTGAGTTGGGTTATTTCTCCTTCTTTGTACATTTGGTCTGGATTTTCACTTGCAGTGTAATAACTTTCACAGCAATGCCCACTGTGAAAGGCGGGCAAGAAGAGAAGCTAAAAATGAGTCCCACGGCATCCTGGAGTCTGACTCCAGGGCTGAAGCCTCGTTTGCACCCAATCGTCTGCACTGGGTTATTCCACAGTGAGAAGAGCGTGGGGCGATGTCCTCCACATGTACAGGTGGCAGTGATAAAAGGCCCAGAGCTGGAGCTGTCACCGTGTCCCTTCTCCTCGAGAGAGATGAGTGCACACCTGCCATAGCCCGAGAAAGACTGAGCCACAAGCTGTCCTGAGGACCTGTTGGCCGACCTCTCCTTCTGCTCCTGGTGGCCAAGGGCACCCTCACTCCCCTAAGTCCCTCCCCCATGCAACTGCTTCCAGACACATGGCCCCTGGTGCCAAGGCCGGGACCTTGGCATGTCCTTTCGGAAAAGTGGCCAATGCTGCCCTTGCCAGATTCTCACGGAGTTTTCTGACCTGTGTCTTGGGTGAAATAAGTGCAGGAGGTGAAATAATTCTCTGTCCAACTCAGGGAGGATGTGCCAGGGCGCACACTAACGGTAGTAAAACAAGGCTACGGACAGCACTGAGCATGCACCACCTACCATGCTTCGTGCTAAGCACTTTGCACGCTTTGTTTTACTGAATCCTAACAACTATTTTTAGGAGAGCAGCACGTTCTCGAGATGAGAAGCTTGAGGCTGGGCATCTCGCAGTGAGTGACAGTGCTGGGATTGTTTCCCCTGGAAGATCTCCCTGCAGAGCCATGTCACTTTTCATTTGGACTAACATGCAGCGCCACTCACTGCACTGTGCTCCCTTTGCAAAGTCACATCTCTCAGTGTCTCCACCAGTAGTCCCATCCCCAGTGAGCTGCCCACGCCCATCAACACAATGGGTGACTACACAGATGGTGGGACTGTACCTACCCGCCTCAAGAACCAGGCGAGTCACCTTCCTCTGTGAATTGTTTGCAGAACTCAGACAGCCTTAGCTGAGCAGTGCACTCAGGGCCCTTCCTTAGGCCCTGTCTTCAGAGAGTATCAGCTCTTTCATGGGCATAAGGACAATTTTCTCGGCTGGATTCGGTATTCCTTGAGTGCAAGAAATGTGTCCTCTACTTAAAACCACTGGCTCTTAGGCTTGGAAGGAGTCCTTAAACATCACCTTCCCAATTTAGTCATTTTAAAGAGATGGAGTAGAGGCCCAGTGAGGTCACACAACATAGCTCAGGCCCCATTACAAGAGAGAGGCAGCTTCAGACCCAGAATCTCCCTCTCCTGACTGTCAGGAGACATAAGCCACACAACTGTTAAGGGACCAGATTTGGACACCAGAGGTTGACCTCCAGCATCAATTAAGCATTATGCTATGTTGCCTCTCAGGGTTCTCCTTCCCTCCAGGGGAGGAGTAAGCTGTTTCTGTGTGTATTTGAAAGGTGGCAGTGAAATTATAGTCTGTAAGACAGGAGGAAGAATGGAGGCACACAATATGTGAGTGGCAGAGAACTATATGCCTTGTGCCAGTGGTGAACCCTTAAGCACAATGTTACGTGAGGATGGTTGTATGGGAAGCTTTGAGGTCTGAGAATGAAGGGCAGTGAGTGTGGGAACCTTGGCAATGGTCAGAGAGGGAGAGGCTGCTGGCAGTCATCGCCTTCATGTGGGTTCCACAGGCAGCACGGTGGCCAATCATTCATTCCCTTAGCAGACTGAGCATTTGGTCTGCACCAGATCCTGTTTCTGAGTGGAGGATAGGGCAGTGAACCAAACAGACAAGAGTCTCTTCTCTCAGTGAGCTTACATTTTAGAGAAGGGGACAGACAATACAGAGATAAATTATTCAGGACAAATTATGCTAAGGGTCATGAAGAAGAATAAAGCCAGTAAGGAGGCAGAGAGAGACAGACAGGGGTAGGGGGCCACTATCTTCTATAATAAAAGCGAAACATGCAAATGTGACCGTTACCACCAGCCAATCAGAGCGGCTGTATGCAAATTAACCCAGCCAAGATGGAGGCCAACAGCCAATCAGAGTGGCTGTATGCAAATTAACCCAGCCAAGATGGAGGCCAACAGCCACGGAACTAGAACAAACCAAAGGGTTCTGTTGCAACTGCCTGCC
>PVJC01038658.1:0-16662 GCA_004026665.1 Murina feae | reverse complement strand
CGGAGCTGAGCTGAGGGGCGAAGCTTCACTTTTGCTGCTGCCGCAATGGAAAGGGCTGTTTACTCAGGTCCGTGAGTGGCGGCCGCCATGTTGGCTGGGCTAATTTGCATACAGCCGCTCTGATTGGCTGGTGGGCGTGGCTTACCCTGTCTCGGAGAAACGGTTAATTTTAATATTTCGCTTTTATTAGTTTAGATGTGATAGTATTGCAGATGCCATCGTTCTCTACCCAATATCTATTTTTCTTTCTTTTTTAACCAACACTAAACAATATTTCTAGGAAAGACATATATCTGACAAATATATATAATAGAGGCCTGGTGCACAAAATTTGTGCATGGGAGGGAGTGTCCCCTCAGCCTGGCCCACATTCTCTCACAATCCGGGATCTCTCAATGGATGTTTGACTGCTGGATCAGGTCTAAACTGGTAGTTGGACATCCCTCTCATAATATGAGACTGCTGGCTCCTAACTGCTCACCTGCCTGCCTATATGATCACCCCTAACCACCTCTATCTCAGCACCCACCACCATGGCTTGTCTGAGAGGTCATCTGGAATGATGCCTGGAAGGTCGTTCAGCTGTCTGGTCTAAATAACATATTATGCTTTATATGGTAGTTAAGTATATATACAATAGGTCCCCGGGTTACGTCAGAGGTCCATTTCTATGACACCACATTATGCAATTTTCACCGTAAGTCAGAACCCATCTACATAAGCACCTATACAATGGAGCACATACACAGCAGTAATGAAGTGAAACAGTAAAAAAAAAAATTAAAAGAAAGATAACAATTTCTGACTGTTACTTGTGGTAAATAAATAATAAAAAACATTAAACACATATGTACATACATCGAAATGACGAAACTTTTTAAAAAAATAAATGGGAGATGGCAATGTAACCACAAAATGATGTACTTTGAGTCCAATGTAACCTGAGATATATATATATATATATAAATAAATATATATATATATATATATATATATAAATATATATATATATATATATATATATATATCCTAAAAAGAGGGAGTTTTGGCAATAATAAGCAAAAATAATTGAATGAAAGTTTCAGAAGTACCTGCTTTTTTCTTTTTTTTACTTTTTCCACTTTGTTTTATTTTTTTAACCTAAAATTCAGCTTAGATAGCTATAGTCCAGCAGCTATTGTGTACTATAAAATGACCTTCAATAGGAAAAAAGAAACTCAAAGGATTCTAGAGAAAAATAGAAGGAAACTCTGTTGTGCCCTCATAGAAACACTGTACTTATTTGTAAGTGAGAGAAAACAAGCAATAAAACCTGTAATTGGATTAAACCCACTATTTTTCCAGTGTTATGGTTTCAGTTACAGTAAAACACAGAACCTAACTGATAGTTTCAATTTTTCTTTTTCTATGCTTATTGGAAACCAAACATAGCTAGTCCTCATCATTTGCATTTTACAGCCAACATCTATTTGAATACCATTAAACTTTTCCTCTATTTTCCTTATTCTATTCTTATATTTCATCTATTTGAATTTTTCCACCCTTACCCAACTTTTTAAATCATCTCTGCGTTTCCAAAACTCCTCCAATAAAATGGTAATGTTAATGGTAATATGCCAAACTATGCTGAATAAATAAAAAATGTTCTTATTAGTCACTACCATTTGCTTAAACTTTGTCTACAATAAAATGATAATCTGTATGACAAAAAGATAATCATTTCCCTTTAACTTAACTTTATCTTTTTCCTAATACATAAAACAGATTTTTTTTTTATTGCTGTAGAGACGTTCCTGCAAAGGCCCCAGAATATATCACAAATATTAATTAAGACAACATTGAATACCTCTTCTCATTAATCCATTAATCAATACATGGAATTGTGAAAGGATTTGCCCAGGATTTTAAAACAGAGCCTCAACTCCTAGCTCTCCTGCCTCTATGCTAATACACAGGCCACAGCAGGATTCACAATTCCACACTTCGTCTGAACACTAAATGCTTTGTTTCTGCCAGTCACTTCTTTGCTAGTATTTAACTCATCACTTTGAAAAGCACTTTGATAAGCAGATACCTTGTGCACTGAGGAAGCTATAAAAAAAGGGGCCTAAATTCCTACTTCAGCTTTTTAAAATTCCATTACTGAACAGTTACTGAAATGGAAAACATAGCAACTGCTTATATAAGAATTTTCTTAGAGAAAAAGGGGAATAAAAATGTATGTTTTTTTTCATTTAGATTACACAAAGACATGTTTATTTTTGTTCCTCTTCAAGAAAGGCAGTAAGAAAAGCAGTACTGTGGCAATCTGAAGGTTCAGTGCTCCTTAAACGTGTATTAAGTGCCCACTATAAATGCTAGTAACAGATTATGCACATGCCAAACCCATTTATAGGGTAGTTCAGGATATTTGAAGACATTGAGCTGAAATAAGAACATCTCAGGAAGCTATACAGATATACACAAGAAATGCACATTCACTATGTCCTCACAACAGAAAGTCATGTGCCCACATATTCTGAGGGTTCACCAAAGAGAAGTGGCTATTTAGTTTTTTTCTATTTAAACTCTTACAGCTTCCAATGATCTCAATCTATTTTTTTATTTATTTTCAGTCATTTTGCCTTGTTTACAAATTTGAAATAAAAGAATCTTAATTTCTTCTCTTATATATAGTGTGCAAACAAATACACCTGCGTAGCTATTAATGAGGAAATGAAGAAGAAACTTACATGCTTTTAGCTAAATTGCTATAACATGTAGCAGAAGATACATAGACTAAAATTCCCAACTCTTTGATTTTACTTAAGCCTAAATATCATTTTTCTCTTTTCTAAATATCTGAATCTCAGTTCTGAACAGGAAGGGTCCTTCAGCAGTGACTATGGATGGAAAACATCAAACCTGCTATTTATCTGATATCGAAACATTGCCTGTATTGTTTATTCCATGGATTCAAATATAGTATTATAAAATTGTGCCTCCTCAAAATACTTATTCACAGAAGGGAGAAGAAAAAAAACACACACAAAAAACACCTCTGCCATTTATGAGCAGCTGATTCTGCCGGTTTTGGACATTGCCCCTAACAGCATCCATCCATCCATCCATTCATTCAATTTAAACAACTTTTATTTACCAGTCACCGTTCAACGCTCTGGAGATACAAACATGAAAAATGTGTTCTCTAAGCTTAACATTTTAGGGGGCTTCTTCCAGCTTAAAAATTCTATTGCTATAATTATTCTATCTCAAGCATTAGTCATGGTGACTTTCTTAGACGAAACATGTTTCTTTCTAAAAGAGGTAAAAGCTAGAAGGTTTCCAATGCACAGTAAGTTGCAAAGAGTGTAAAAAGAACATCCACAGGCTCTTCATGCAAATACACCAATCATCAATATTTTGCACCCATTTTCTTTGTTTTTCTGTATGGGGGCTGGGGGGTAGGCGAAATTAGGCTTACAGTTATAATGCAAATAAACAATACAGTAAATAATACAAATAATACAAGAATAAACTGTGTCTCATGTCCTCAACATCTGTAAATGTACATTTGCCCAACCCTGTAAATTCATAGTATAACTACTTTTCTGAAGTGTTTGAGATTGACATGCATACATCCTGTCCCTTTACCTCTAAATACTTTAGTATGTGTTTCCTTAGAACAGGGTATCTCATTATATAAACAGCACAGTTGTGATCTTAATTTAATTAAATGTGATTCCTAGTCTATCATCCATATTACATATATATTTTTTTCAATTGAACCACTAATGCCCTATGAAGTACTGTTTTCCTTTCAATACAGAATCCAGTCTAGGACCCTATATTGCATTTACTTATCATGTCTTTTGAGCTCCTTTAATCTGGAATATGCCTTCCACATTTCTTTGTCTCATGACACTGACAATTTCAAATCTTTCAGACATTTCCAAATAATTCAGTATCTTTTATTGTGATGAAGTGTTCTGCATGTTGAGTTCGCCTGATGTTTCTTCCCAGTCAGGGTCAGCTTGTGTGTTCCCCGCTGGGATACTACCTGAGAAAGTTTGTGTTCTTCTCAGGACATCACATCAGAAGGTATACAATGTCTGCTCTCCTCCTTCCAACTTCTCCATAAACTTTGATTTGGAATAATTCTATATTTGTGGAAATATTTCAAAGATGGTACACAGAGATCTCATACACTTTCCTCCCAGAACTAAGACATTAACATTGATGTTTCACTATTCAATATTTTAGTTTCAATTAGGAGTCATCCCAAGTCCTAAATACAGTGTTGCTTGTATTCTCAGCCTCAATGATCAACTCTGTTTCAACTGACCAATTCTCAAAACAAACTTAGGATCTCATAGATATGATTCAGCCATGAAATAAATTCTAATACATCCTTTTTATCACTAGTGATTTAACCTTCCAGACCTCTCTCTCTCTCTCTCCCTCCCTCTCTCTCTCTCTCAAATGGCACACTCTTTTTTCTTCCTCTTTGTCATCACTTTTTAATTGAATTTATTGTGGTCATAATGGTAAATAAAATTATATAGGTTTCCGGTGTTTAATTCTATAATATATCAGCTGTATACTGTATTGTGTATTCACCACCCCAAGTCAAGTCTCCTTCCTTTGTTATTAATCCCCCTCTGCTCTCTTTTACCTCTCTCCTCCCTCTCTTCTTTCCCTCTGGTAATCACCATACTATTGTTTGTATCTATAAGTTATAATCCCTTTACCCTTTTTTCAGCACTATTTTTATCTTGCTTCTTCATCAACCCAGCTTTGATTTGAACTAACATTTCATTACTTTATGTTATAGGGATAAAGATCCACTTTAAAGCTTATTTAATGTCATTTCCAAATTACTAAGAGCAGCAGAAGTCTATATTCTATATAATAAAAGAGAAATGTGTAAATTGACCATCCCTCCACTATGTTCACCAGCCAACAGGAGTGAGTATGCAAATTAACCCAACAAAGATGGAGGGTTAATTTGCATACACAGGCACCAAGCGGCCTGGGTCTCAGGAACATGCTTGGGATCCAGGTCACTCTTAGCCTGTAGGCCTGCATGTAGGCCCTGAGCAGCCGGAGTCCCAGAATGCCCCCAGCCACTCTGGGCCTATGGGCAAAGGTGCCAAGCAGATGTGTCTACCCCGTGGCCACTTGTGTGTGTGCCGGTGCCAAGCTGTGGCCTAAGCCCATGCACCCCAGCCCAGCACCCACAATGTGCAGGGCTGGCAGCTGGCCTTGGAGGTGTGCCCCACCCCAGCTGCAGAGGAAACACCTTTTCTTTTCTTTAAAAAAAAAAAATAATTATATATATATATATATATATATATATATATATAGAGAGAGAGAGAGAGAGAGAGAGAGAGAGAGAGAGAAGAAGGGAGAGGGATAGAAAGTCAAAAACATCAATGAGAGAGAAACATCAATCAGTTGCCTCCTGCACACTCCCCACTGGGGATGTGCCCCCAACCAATATACGTGCCCCTAACAGGAATCAAACCTGGGACTCTTCAATCTGCAGGCTGACACTCCATCCACTGAGCCAAACCAGTTTGAGCATAAACACCTTTTCTGACCACTCATTGGCTAAGCTCCTTGTACCCTGCCACTTGCAGTGTTCTTGGTATCTTCACGTTATAAGAATCCAAGAAAGTGATCTAGGGTTTTCCCACCATTCACCTGGAGGGAAAAACAAAGGTCCACTGATGGAGGGGCTAAGAAATGTCATATCCTGCCCTAACCAGTTTGGCTCAGTGGATAGAGCCTCAGCCTGCCAACCGCAGGATCAGGGTTCAATTATGATCAAGGGCAAGTACCTAAGTTGCAGGCTCCTTCCTGGCCGGGGCCTAGGGTCAGGGCTCATGCAGAAGGCAACCAATCAAAGTGTCCCTCTCACATTGATGTTTCTCTCTGTCTCTCCTTCTCTCTTCCACACTCTATAAAATCAATGGAAACATGTCCTCAGGTGAGAAAAAAAATAAAGAGAGACATGTCATAGCCTATGAAATACACATCTTGAAAATGCCTAAAGAAATTTGTCAATTTTTCATGGCGAAGGGACTGGAGTCTGTGTTGATGAAAACACCTTGGCGGCAGAGGTGACTGGCAATGGCTGCAGCAGCGGGGTAATGGGTCTGGCGCCTTCCCCCTATTAGGCTGGTTGCCTCCCAAAGAGGGGAGAGGAGAACGGACCTAAGCCATCAGTAGGACATCCCCTGAGGGCTCCCAGTCTGTGAGAGGGGACAGGCTGGGCTGAGGGAACCCCCACCCCAGTGCACAAATTTCATGCACTGAGTCCCTATGTTTTGAATCTGTGGCTTGCTCACGTTGATCCTTCCCTTCTTCTACTGCCCACTGTCGTATCCCTGCTTATCTCCAATTAATTACTGCAATTTCTCATTAAACTTTTATTTTATCTTTTATATTGATGGGAGATATTTGCCTCATTCAACATTGCATGTCCTGAGTTTATCAGAAATTCAATAAATATATAATGAAATGAAGAAAATCTATCCTCTCAAAATATTCCATCCCAACTACAAAGAAGTATAGGGAGATAAAAAATAACACCACATACCATTTGAAATGTACCAAAACATCCAAGCGTAAGTTATCATTACTTGACTTATCAATATTTCATTTTTTTAAATGGCAAGTGTGCACTTAAAAAGAGAAGCTGGTAGAGTTATATTGTTAGTGATAGTAGTTAACTCCCATTCTGGTCAATACCACTTTTACATTCAAGAAGATGTTCTTCTGAATTAGGTGAAATTGCTAATGGAAAAGACATTATTTCAAGACCATTTTCTCAGCACAAGGCTGAAATCAGAAGCTCAGTTGGATCGATTATGTTCTAATTGCTCATTGCCCTTTGAATGCATGAACAATAATTTCTTTTCAATGAAAATCACACAGGTCTAGTTAAAAGGAAAGAGAGCCCAACATACAAAGGGACAAATAGTCCATGCTGCGATTTAATAATAAACATAATTATTTGGCTAGTTAGAAAATGCAGTGTATTCCATAGATCTTCAAATATTCTAGATTAAAGAAATCACTGTTTACTAAAAAACTAAAAGTAAAACTGAAATTAAAAACAAAACACCAAAAACATCTTTTAACAGTTTGATGTTAAAGACTTGCCAACAATTTTAACATTATTCATATTTTTGGTCCTATTTGTTCATTTCACTTCTACTTATCAATAAAATAAAGGGCTTTATTTTATATTAGGTTTTCTTCTTGGCAATAGTTTTATAAATATAACTATTTTTTTACAAAATGGGAATATTATTGACTTTGGTCATTCTTGTTTTTAGACAGGAAAAAATATGAGTGATTGATTAATCTTACCACCAACAATAATTTCTATAAATTACTATATGTTCTATAAATTACTCCATCTAATACATCATGAGCATCTTCACATCTGTCTATCTTTCTAATCCAAGACATATGTTCCATTTAGTAGGATTCAGTGGTTGCATCCTTTTTTATGGTTCTACTAACACTTATTGATATTCATTATGTTTATTTGGCTTTTTATTCTTTCATTTATTTTAATATTGTACTATCTTAACTAATAAAAGCATAATATTGAAATTAACTGTTTCTCCAAGCCACGCCCACCAGCCAATCAGAGCAGCTGTATGCAAATTAGCCCAGCCAACATGGCGGCAGCCACTCACAGATCTGAGTAAATGGCAGCTTCCATTGCAGGAGTGAAAGTGAAACTGCGCCCGCTCCGCTTAAATTGGCTCAAGCAAAACACAAATTTGCAACATAATAACAATCATAGAATCCTTGGGAGCTGAAGGAAACAGCAAGCCTAAGAGTAACATTGTGTCATTATAGTCGCCGGGAGGTGAAGCAGAGAGGAGGCTTCCTTAGTAGTTAGTAGGCCAGCTTAAAGGAACAGCATCAATTATAGAAGATAAACAAACCTCAGAAACCTGCGTCCAGCCAGCCTTGCTGGGACATTGGGTCAATGGGAGCTGTGGGCAGCCTTAAAGCCTGAAAGCACCAATCAGCCCATTATCCACGCTGGCCACACCCCCATGAGGTGAGGGACATTCCTGGGGGCTTGGCCAGCCTGGAGACAGCCATCAGCCCCTCACCCAGGCTGGTCAGGCACACCAGCAGGTGGACATCCCCAGAGGGGTCCCAAACTATGAGAGGGCATAGGCCGGGCTGAGGGACCTCCCAAGTGCACAAGCGGCTGCAGGGCGGAACAGCACTGGACCCAGGACCCACGAGTGGGAAACAGGAAGCAGGGTTGGTGGCCTGCTTGGCGGCTGCCCAGGCCCTTTGAGGGGCACTGGGGAGCGGGAAAGAGGCAGTGGGGGTCAGGGGCCTGCTTGGTGGTTGCCCAGGCCCTTTGTGGGGCACCGGGGAGCAGGAAAGCAAGGCTGCAGGGTACTGGTGAGTGGGAAAGAGGTAGCGGGGATATCTTGGCCTGCTTGGCGACTGCCCAGGCCCTTTGCAGGGCACCGGGGAGCAGGAAAGCAAGGCTGCAGGGGCCGGGGTCCTGCTTGGCAGCTCCCCAGACTCCTTGGCGGCCCCGGGGAGTGGGAAAGGAAGGCAGCAGGGTACTGGTGAGTGGGAAAGAGTCAGCAGCCTGCTTAGCGGCTCCCCAGGCCCTTTGGGGGACACTGGGGAGCGGGAAAGCAAGCTCTTGGGGGCTGGGGGCCTGCTTGGCGGCTCCCCAGGTCCCTTCTGGGGATCAGGGAGCAGGAAAACGCTGGCCTGACCATGAGGTGGGGTTTTCCCTGCTTTCTGGTGGCTGGAGGAAGATGGGCAGTAGGCAAGCTTGGGAGGCAGGCAGCACCCAGCCCTGGCCACAGCTCAAAAAAGAGAACAACATGCAGGGGAGGGCAAGAGTTTGAGAGATCAACATAGAGGGGGTGCCTGCTCCAAGTCTGGGAGCAGGCCCCTAGCAGGTAGACACACTCAGGAGGACTGCTCCGAGCCTCAGATGCGGCTGGGGGCAGGTCCCCAGTGGCCACACACACACACACACACACACACACACACAAAAGGTGCCTGGCAGACTGGGGCCATCATAGGACATACACTGAGGGGTTCCAGACTGAGAGGGGGCAGGCTGGGCTGAGGGGCCCCTCCCCACCCCGTGCACGAATTTCGTGCACCGGGCCCCTAGTTATAAATAATGTTCTTGCTACAATGACATTCTTTGCATATGGCTCTTAACAATTGCCTACTTGTTTTCATATAGTAAATTTGGAGAAGCAAACTTGTTTAAGTGAATTAGTCTGCAGAAAATTTGCCTCTTTTTTGCATGTATTATATTATGTAAGACAATGCCACGTATCCACAACCTTTTTAACAAAGAATACTCTCAATCATTTTAATTTTAGTCAATAATCTGAGAAGTAAAAATGATATCACATCTTAATAGTAATTAATATGGCTATCTTCTTATGTCTGGAGATTAGTTGGATTTGTTCCTCATTTATCAATTTGGGTTAAGTTGTAATTAAATAACAAAATTTTACTAATTTTCTTGTTAAATTCTATGTCTTTTTTCTTTTAAATATATTTTTATTGAGCCCTCACCAGTTTGGCTCAGTGGATAGAGCATCGGCCTGCTGACTGAAGTGTCCGGAGTTCGATTCTGGTCAAGGACATGTACCTTGCCAGTACATCCCCAGTAGGAGGTGTGCAGGAGGCAGCTGATCGATGTTTCTCTCTCATTGTTGTTTCTAACTCTCTATCCCTCTTCTTTCCCCTCTGTAAAAAAATTAATACAAAAGAAAAATATATTTTTTCTCTCAGAGAGAAAGGGAGAGGAAAAAAGATAGAAACATAAATGATGAGAGAGAATCATTGATTGGCTGCCTCCTGCACACTCCCTACTAGGGGTCGAGTCTGCAATCTGGGCATGTGCCTTTGACCAGAATTGAACCCAGGACCCTTCAGTCCACAGGCCGATGCTCTATCCACTGAGCAAAACCAGCTAAGGTTATTTCTTTTTTCTTTTTGGCTTCTGTGTTTTGTCCAAGTCAGAGAAATTATGATTCTATTTGTGGCACTCATTTTTACCAATACAGATCATCAATAAAGAGGACTAATAAGTGCATATTATATACAATATTATATTAGGTGTTGGAGCAGGAGATACAAAATAAATAAATAAAAGCCAGGATGCTCTGTCCTTTATGAGTTTCCAATCTGGTGGACAAGATAACCCCATATAGGAAAAGGACTTGAGAAGCAACATTCTGGCTGCCCAGCCAAGAAAGAAAGAGAAGGTGTCATGTCAGATACTGCTAATCAGGGACTCCTGTGTGGGAAAACCTACTTTTTTTTCATTTTTCTTTTGCTTTGTCTTTAACGGAAATATAGGATCTATGTCAACTGAGTAGAAAAAGAAAAGGAAAGTTTGTTTTTGTAATTGTTATCACCATTGATCAGTACACTTCTGGGTTCCAGGGATATAGAATGAGCAGTCTGAATGTCCAACCAAGCTCATGTCATTCATATTCTTGTGTGGGGACACAGTGGAATAAACAAAAAAATAGGATGTTTAGGGCTGAAAAGAAATGCTCTAGTGAGTGCTTAAAATGGGGGCTACTTTAGGGTATTCAGAGGAGATCTCGCTGAGGAAGTAGAAATTGAGCTGAAGCTTGAATAGAAATATGGGATCTATTATGTGAGCAGCCTAGCGCTTCACCTGCAAGCCCCTGACCCGTTCATGCAAATGAAGTCACTCATTTTACCAGCAAGAACAGATCGTTTTTCTCTTTGCAGTTACTTCATTATTATTCTTCACACATAGGCATATGATTGCAACTCTTTGTCTATTGGACAGACTTCAAACTGCAGAGAGAACAATAAAATGACGTGGTGACAGGCCTACTTTACTGCCAAGGTGTGCTAGAGCTCTCCATTAATTTCATTGTTTCTCTTCTTTCTGTCTGTCATTTTTCAGGTAGCAAACAAAGATAATACTTTCAATGACATTCAGGTACAATAGAAAGGCAACAATTCTAAAAGAAAATTAAACCTGTTTTGCCAAGATCCTCTGAATACTGGATGTCCAAATTTCAAAAAGGTTTAAGGATTTTACACTTATAAAGAATGTGGACTATTAATAATGATATATCTTGTTTTCAGAATTTTCTAAAATCTGTTCCTCTGGTCATTTTTCTTGTAACGTACAACTAAGAACAGGACAGAATGCTCATAAAAGCATATTTCTGAATTAATAAATTAAAAAAATCTATGCATGAAGGAAAACAAGTATATATGTATGTGTGTGCATACACATATATGAAGGAAAATAAGTATATATATCCTAGGGGCCCAGTGCACAAAAATTTGTGCACTGGGGGGGGGGTTCCCTTAGCCCGGTATGTGCCACTCCAGTCTGGGACCCCTTAGGGATGTCCATCTACTGGCTTATGCCCGCTTCCTGGGGGATTGGGCCTAATCTGGTAGTCAGACATCCCTCTGGCAGCCCAGGAGCCCTTGGGGGATGTCCACTAGCCAGTAGGGAGCCTAAGGTGCAGTCAGACATCCTTAGTGCTGTTGAGGAAGCAGGAGAGTCTACGGCCACCACTACTGTGCTGGTAGCTGTCAGCCTGGCTTGTGGTTGAGCAGAGCTCCCACTGTGGGAGTGCATTGACCACCAGGGGGCAGCTCCTGCATTGAGTGTCTGCCCTGTGGTGATCAGTTTCTGTCATAGTGACCAGTCATTCCCAGTCTTTCTGCTGTTAGGGTCAATTTGCATATTAACCTTTTATTATATAGGATAGAGGCCTGGTACATTGGTGGGGGCCGGCTGGTTTGCCCTGTAGGGTATCCGGATCAGGGTGGGGTTCCCACTGGGTTGCCTGGCCAGCCTGGATGAGAGGCTGATGGCTCTTTGCAGTCTGGCAAAGCCCCCCAGAGGGGATCCTCATTCTATGGGGGTATGGCCAGACTGGGTGAGGGGCTGAGGGATATTTTCAGGTTGTCCAAGTGTGCTAGTGGGGACCCTCACCCCATGGGGGTGTGGCCAGCCTGGGTGAGGGGCTGAGGGCAGTTTTCAGGCTGCCCACAGCCCCTTCAGGGTGGGGGAGTCCCTCTGGGATTCCTGACCATCCTGAGGGGCTGAGGGCCATTTTCAGGCTGGCCATGCCCCCTGGTGACCCAAGCTCCCAGCCTCTCCTTTTTTTTCTGGGATTTATTTATCTTCTATAATTGAAACTTTGTAGCCTTTAGTGGAGCTCAGGGCTGGCCAGGGCATGCAGGAAGCTTGGCTTCCTCCATCACCAGGGGCAACCCAAGCCTCCTGCTTGCTCCAGCTCCATGGCCAAGTTAGGTTGGGTTAATTTGCATACTTGCTCCAGATTGGTTGGTGAGTGTGGCTGGTGGGCATGGCTTGAAAGTAGCAGAGAAACAGCTAATTTGTATGTTTCTATTTTATTATATAGGACATCCTATCTAATAAAAACACAATATGCAAATTGACCGTCACTTCACAACAAAGATAGCAGCACTCATAGCCAATAAGGAGGGAATATGCAAATTGATGCAACAAAGATGGCAGCAGCCGGGCCAGGACACTTGTTTTGTTACCATGGTGATAATACAGGCATTCCACCCCAACCCAGCCAGTCTCTGGGCAGTGTGCAAAGGCAGAAGGCAGCTCCGTGCCAGAGCAAAGGCGGTGCTGGCAGCTATGGGAATGAAAGCCTATTCTGGAATGAATCTTTGGGCCTCTAGTATATACATATTAGAGACCTGGTGCACAAAAATTTGTGCACTCAGGGGGGTTCCTCAGCCCAGCCTGTGCTCTCTCGCAGTCTGGAACCCCTTGGAGGATGTCCACCTGCAGGTGTGCCTGGCCAGCCTTGGTGAGGGACTGATGGCTGTTTCAGGCTTCCCATGTCCCCTTCAGAGTTTGGGTCCCTACTAGGGTGCCTGGCCAGTCTGGATTAGGGGCAGAAGGCCATTTCAGACTGCCCACAGCCCCTTCAGGGTTCGGGTTCCTACTGGGGTGCCTGGCTGGAAGCAGCTATCTGGGATTTATTTACTTCTATAATTGAAAACTTTGTTGCCTTGGTCCCCTGCTGGAAGCCTGGGTTGACCCTGGAAATCCAAGGTCCCAGCCCGGCAGGTATCTGGGGTTTGTTTATCTTCTATAATTGAAACTTTGTAGCCTTGAGTAGAGCTCAGGGCCCACAGGTCCCTGGCTTCCTCCATTTCCCAGGGCAACTCCAGCTCTGTGGCTGCCACCATCTTAGTTGAGTTAATTTGCATATTTGCTTCTGATTGGTTGGTGGGCATGGCTGGTGGGTATGACTTGTGGGTGTAATGGAGTGAGGGCTAATTTGCATATTACTCTTTTATGACATATATGTATATATGTGTATATATATAGTTGTTTGGGATATCCTCATGGAATGTTTGAAGGACATGGGATCAAATAATTACATTAAATAGCCAAACAAGACATCTGTGGCTCCTACACTATGCATTACACTTTATAATAAGCAACCTATGCTCTTAGGATATACAAACCCAGAAGGAAAACATAAAAGCTGGGATTAAGTAAAAAAAAAAAAAGGGTAAGTAGAAGAATATAGCAAGAAAGAGATAAATTACATACTGAAAAAAGGTGCTAGAAAAGACATATATGAAAATCTATTCTCTGAAGCATCCATCTAAAAGAGCAATAAAATCATAAGAGAAATAAAGGAAATATGGTGTATTTCAAGTCTGCACAATAAAATTGGGGGAAAAGATTCATTGAACATGTATTCACAATACAGAGTGTAACTTCTATTATTAAATACTTACTCTGTGCCATGTAATATGCCAAGAACATCCAAATGCAGTTATTAAATTCTTACAACACTTTGAAATATGAGCTATAATTGTGTCTCAGAGGTGATAAAGGGTCAACACAAGATATGAGAGCATGTTCTTTTCACCTAGAATTTATGCTTTTCATGCTATACCCTACTGTCTATCAGTGAAAGGTCCCTCACATCTAGGACTACCAAGACAATTTGATCCTCTGGCCATTTCTAGTCTCCATCACTAAATTCTCACTTGTGTCAGACACACTGGTCTCCAGGGAAACAGTGATGAATTTGACTGTAGAGTCAGTAATCCTCCTAGAGCTCACATCTAGCAGATGCACAGAGAGGTCCTGTTGCACTCCAAGACCTTTTGGATAATATCAGAGAGGTGGTAATGGGGTGATAGTGGGGGAGTAACTTATCCTGTATCATAAAAGGCTAATATGCAAATTGTCCCCTCGGGCATTCGACTGACTGGGAGTTCAATCGCTCACTATGACATGCACTGACCACCAGGGGTGGCATTGAATGAAGGAAGGCCCTGATCAGCAGCCAGGGGAAGGGAGGCCCCAGCCAGTTGCTGGAAGGAAAGCTCCAGCTGGCAGCCAGAAGGCCCTGATCAGCCCCCAACATCGGCCAAGCCTAGGGACCCTACCCATGCAAGAATTTTGTGCACTGGGCCTCTAGTGTAATATATTAGACAAATGTAATATATTATCTGAGCAAAGTATCCAGTGAGAAGCAGACAAGAGTTTGGAGTTATATATGATCTCATTGGGAAAAGTATTTTGAGATACTTTCTTATGCTAAACATATAAGTGGTATATCTGTTTGAATAGTGACATGAGTTTCTGTCCTCTTAAATCCCTTCTAGGATAAGAACAGATTATTTGGAGAAAAATGCATTTCAAGTTAAAATACGTCTTTGCAGTAGTAAAAGCAAATAGTGTTGACTTTTTCTTTAAATAGGCAACAATCTAGAGATCTAATGAAATATAGAAGGAATGCTCTAATAAATAATTATTTAAGAACATGATGGTGTGTGCGTGTGTGTGTGTGCATAGTATGTAAAGAGCAAATAGCATTTGTGATTAGGCATATGCATAAGCAATGAATCCTTCCTTAATTTCAGCTTATTTGAAAAGAATACTTTTTTTTAGTACAAACCTTTAAATTCAACTGTCATTTACTTAACTCCCCATAAATTTGCTTTTTACTCTTTTGTTTTCAACATACTCCATTTAAATATTTTCACCTGGCAGAAGTAATCTGAAAGAGAACCTAGAGGGTGGGATAGGTAGACACCTGTACTCACCACCTTCCACAACCACATCAAAATTACAAATAAAATACAGAACAACCATCATCAAGAACCGCCTGAAAGCTGGCTACACGGAAGTCCTCCAACTTGAGAAGTAAAGAAGAAAGCACACTGAGACTGGTATGAGGGGAAGAGACTTGGAAAGGGCTGGAATGATACCCACAGGTGTGGCTTTTTTTAATTGGGAGGAAGATCTCCCTGTGGAGGCCGATGTGAGAAGCAAGAGGTCCCATCCCTACACTAGCCCCCCAACCCAGAGTCCCAGAGCTGGGAAGAGAAGTCCCTGCAACTGCAGGCTGTAAAAATCAGCAGATTGTGACTGAGAGACAGGGAGGCTGCTGGAGACCCACTTGTTTCTTTTAAAGGGCTGGGCATTCACTTACAAGGTCCCACTTCTTCTGCACTCCAGTGCTGAGCCATGGCTCTGCAGGACCCAGACACATACAGGGAGGAACTGGATTGTCTGGCATCAGGGCAGGAACTATGGGGCAGCTTTCCCCCAGACAGGGGTGCTCACAGGGTCCTTGTACCTGGGCTGGAAATTTCCCTGCCACAGAGCTAACTGGTAGTATATCTGTTTCCATCTGCTTGTTCCTCCATGGTGATTTCCTGAGACTCTGCCCCATCCAATTTGCAGCCCCACCCAAACTATTTGCAGCAGTTTTTCCAAATAAATGGCCTGTCCAGGCTCAGGCTTCAGACTTTGCTAAAATCTCCCAAAAGAGCTGCAGCTGAAACTATCAATAAAAGTCTCAAGACCCTGCACTAGCACTGAGCCTGCCTTGCTTCCCAGCTAGGCCTTGCCTGGGCACCTCCAAGCCCAATACAAATACCTCTTGCAGGCTGGCCCCAGGCAGTGGCTGACTGCACCTCCTTGCAGGCCCTAGACCCAGTGCACCTGGTGGACAGTTCAGACCATACCAGGTTACGACTCTGCCCATCCACTCAAGAGGCAGACTCAGCGAGCACCCAAGCCCCACTGAAGCAAGTCCTGTTCCACAGGGGTGTTTCCTGCTCAGCAGCTCTCCCACTGCAATTGCAGCTAGTCGTCATAGCCAGTTGGCCTGGAAGTCAACTGCCAACAGCAATCAAGGCTCAATACAAGACTGTGTGCACAGCCCACACAGGGACACACCTAGTGCCCAGCTCAAGTGGCTAGGGAGGCTGAGCCATGGGTCTATAGTAACCTATTATGCAAGGCCACTCTACCAACTCCACGAGACATAGCAGCTCTACCCAATACATAGAAACAAACGCAGGGAAGAGCCAAAATGGGGAGACAAAGAAACATGTCACAAATGAAAGAAATGGAAGAAAGAAACTACTAGGCACCGAGTTCAAAACCACAGTTATCTAAGTGAAATAAGCCAGTCAATGAAAGAAAAATACCACATGTCCTCACTCATCTATGGATAATAATACCCATTATAAACTGGTGAACAAAAATAGATACAGAAGCAGAGCAACATCAAACAGACTGTCAAATTACAGCAACAAGGACAGGGACGTTGGGGCGGGGGGGGG
>PVJC01038657.1:0-16658 GCA_004026665.1 Murina feae | reverse complement strand
GCCACTGCTGCTGTGCTTGCCAGCCATGAGCCTGGCTTCTGGTTGTGCGGTGGTACCCCTGTGGGAGTGCACTGACCACCAGGGGGCAACTCCCGAGTTGAGCATCTGCACCCTTGTGGTCAGTGCTCTTCATAGCAACCGGTCATTCTGTTCAGTTGATTTGCATATTAGTGTTTTATTTTTTTGGATGCTTTCTGACTTGTTTCCCAATTTCCCAAGAACCAAGCAAAAAGCCCAGCTCTCAAAATTTCAGGGTTAGGAAGATTCTTCAAGAGCATCTAATCTCACTTTTAATATTTCAATCTGCTCTGAACTCTTAAAAGAGTGAATTTACCTTAAATTCAAGAGATGGAAGTTTCCTATTCTAAAACTGATGATTTAGAAAATTAATTCTTCATACACATGGCAGTACAGTGTATGTGGTATAATCTGTCCCCTTCAGAGAAACCTGGGTTTCAGACTCTCTCGAACCTTTCTAGCCTTGCTCAGCTCATTAAACTTCTAGGAGTCTTCTGCCCCTATGTTATAGATGCTTAACTCAAAAGCTTGTTGTGAAAATATAAAAAAATAATACAAAGTCCAGTACTTCATAGGTATACCCAAATGGTTTGTCCTTTGATATACAAAGTACAATCACAGTGAATACATTTTCTATTCTTACACTGGACCAAAAGGTCTAATATGCCTGCCTACTCCTCTGAAGTATTTCACATGAATGATTTTACATAACAAGAAAAACTTACTTCCCTCCTAGTATATTCCTTCTTTAATTCTACCTTGCAATGATGCATATACAATTTTAACATTTGGATATGGAAATCTCCGTGTTTATCTATGATATTTTTTCTCTGCATCACCAATTACTTTTCTTTATGAATTCTCTGAATTTAATTTATTTTTGGCTAATGATAATTCTGCTCTCAGCATATGTTCTAAAAAGTCCATATTATTTTACTATACACATTTAATGGCATACATAAGACTTTGAACACAAAATATTCTATTTAACAGAAACAAATGCATTCTGCATCAAATTTTAGCAAATTCAGATAATTCAGATCAATTTTAGGAATGGGCAAACACCAAAAAATACTGAATTTGCCACCTTCCAAAAGCAGAAACTATCTTCAATAAGGATCCCTCAGTGAAGGGACGTATTAAAAATAAAAGAATTGTACTAAAGAAAAAATTTTAAAACAAATGGAGACTCAAATTATGTTTACATTTATCAAATGTTTAGTTTATCTTTTCAAGTTAAGTCTACTTTCAATCTATTTTCATAAGACATGCTGGTCTATGATTTTCTGTTCTTATAAAATCTTTGTCTGGCTTTGGTATCAGGTAATACTTTGCCTCATAGAATGGGGAAGTGTTCTCCCCTCTGCTGTTTTTGGAAAGAATCTGTGAAGGATTGCTATTTCCTTCTCTAAGTATTTAGTAGAATCCAGTGAAGCCATTTGCTCTGTGGAACTTTGTTTCTCAAAATTAGGAAATTTCAACTTTCATTTCTTTATTCCATGAGAAATTACAAAAGATCAGAAATCCCAGGGAAGGAATTATTTGTCTCTTAATCAGATCAAGAAAATTCCTTTCTATTCCTGATTGTTTCTATATAATGGAGTTTTGCATTTTGTTAAATTCTTTGTCTACTGAGATGATCATATGGTTTTTATCCTTCATTAGTGGGGGATATCATATCAATTATTGTATGTTGAACCAACTTTGCATTCATGGGAAAAATCCCAGTTGGTCATGGTGAATAAATCCTTTTTATATGTTGCTGTTTTCTGTTTGCTAGCATTAAGTACTTCTGCATAAAAAATATTGGTCTATGGTTTTCTTTTCTTGTATACTCTTTTTCTGGCTTTGATATTAGGGCTTCATAGAATGAACTGGGAAGTGTTCTCTCCTTTTTATCTGGAAGAGCTTTTGAAGGATTGGTGTTTAATTCTGTTAAGTATGGAGTAGAATTCACCAGTGAAACCATTCGGTTCCAGGCTTTTCTTTGTGGGACTTAATCTCTTAAAAGCAGATAGCAAACTCCAACTCTAATTTCTTTAATCTATGAGAAATTAAAAAGAGGAAAAGAAGAAATTACCTAGCTAACGTTCTTTGTTTTTAAAAAGGTGATTTTTAAAAAGGTATGTGCAATAAAAGTTGAGGCAGTCTTCATATAGGCTATCCATTTGTCTGTTTAAAGTGTAAATCTTATTGGGTGAAGATGTGTTAGGTTGTTGAACTTATTCATCACAAGAACCCCAAGATGTTCTATTATTCCCATTTGACACCAAAGGAATTTAAGACTAAGTTACACAAACTTGTCCAAGGTCACAGTTAGACATATATAGTAGTTTATGAGCAGGAACCCAGAAGTCATACTCATTCATCGGCGATCTAATAACTTGGAATATTGGGTAAATTACTCAGCTCAGAGTCTCAGTTTCATCTCTACATTGAAAATAACAACACGACCTACTTCTTAGGACTCTTGTATAAACAAAATATATGTGAGATGCTTATGGCAGTATCTGGCTTAGAGTAAGTGCTTCACATCAGCAGGGAGTTCTATTACTAGCTGCTGCCCAGTGCTGCCATTCAAGCTTCAGTGGTTCTAAAATTCCTGAGTTTTAAAGCAAGTACGAAGTCTCAGATTGGAAAGGAAGCAGTCATAGATAAACTATTTTACTTTTACCTTTTGTACTTTCTGATTTTACCACACGTACATCTAGTAAAAAACAAACAAACAAAAGCATTTCAAGGTGGAAAAAGTATATAGAATTTAAAATGGACCATATTGTAAATGTTCATTTAAAAGTAGATCCAGCCCTGGCTGGTTTGGATCAGTGGATAGAGCATCAGCCTATGGACTGAGGGGTCCTGGGTTTGATTCCAATCAAGGGCACAAGCCGGGGTTGTGGGCTCAATCCCCAGTGGCGGGCATGCGGGAGGCACGTGATCCATGATTCTCTCTCATAATTGATGTTTCAATCTCTCTCTCCCCCTCCCTTCCTCTCTGAAACCAATAAAAATATACTTTAAAAAAATAAAAGTAGATCCATATTGTCTTTACAATTCTGAATTGACTGAAACATGAGAATCAATTTTTCACAGCACACTTTTTTGCTATAAACCTAGGTTTATATTATGAATACTCAAAATATACTGCTGAGAATTGTCTAAATTCTTAAAAGAAAAATCTCCAAATAATTTCATAGCTCAGTTAAGCTTAATTTTAAAGTACATATGTTGCGCCCTGGCCAGTGTGGTTCAGTTGGTTGGAGCGTGTTCCATACATTGAAAGGTTGAGGGTTCGATTCACTGTCAGGGCACATACCTAGATTGTGGGTTCAGTTCCCAGATGGGGTGTGTACGAGAGGCAACCATATTTCTCTTCTCTCTTCCTTCCCTTCTTTAAAATCAATAAACATACCTTTGGGTGAGGATTAAAAACAAACATGAAAAAAACAACAACAAAAAAAGTTGCAGTTAACAAAACATTCAACCAGCACTTTTCTGACAAAGTTCTACAGTAAACTATATAGGTTACAACAATGTTAACGTATTTGTATTTCCTAGTTGTTATGAGCTGCCCATTTTACTTGTACAGTTAATTACACTATTCAAAGTAGCTCACATCCTATTTGTCCCTCCCAATAGCCCCCTCAGTAAAGTATACAGAGACTTCTCATTTCAATTGTAAAGATGTGCAAACCAAGGCTAGTTACCCATGTTCAGCCTGAAACTCCGGTCTCTTGAGCTTGCATAATGCACATCAACTGTCACTTCATTACCTTAAGCTCTTTGCCGGGCAAAGTGAACTGTGTAACTAAAAGGATGCAATAGCCTGATTGCCAAAACTGCAGCAACGACTTCTCTGAAAACGTTACTTCTGTGAAAAAATTTACCCCTCATGGTCCTTGCAAGATAATGTGCTAGTTGGAACTGCTGAATTAAGATAGGGTGGTGTGGAGAGATGCTGACACCCCCCTTCAGACAGCTCATAAAACCTGTCTGCTGCAGCCCACATTCACTCCAGCACACGCTCACCCTGGACTGCCCAGGATCCAGGTACCTGGCTTGTTCCCGTCTGCACTCTGGCTAGCGCACAAGAAAAGAGAACTCCCACACAGCTTTACCTCTGCTCTAGTAATTACAGCAAACGTACAACATGGCAGCGAGTCTACTCACCATCCTCAAACTCTGCCGGAAAAAAGACTAAGAATAGAGTGATTTTAAAGATCAATACCATTTTCCTTTTAAGAAACAAACAAAAAAGCTCCAGCAAAATGTTCCACTTCCTAAATCAGATGGTGGTTCACCTTTGAACTCCCCACCTTTTAATATTCCGCTCAGTTAACTTCCCTCAACCAGCGTAACTGGTCATGCCCAGCACTCCTGGGAAACGGGACTTCACTCTAAGAGCAGGATGTCAGTCAGTGTAGTGGACCAACAGCATGACTATAATTCACTGCCATCTACCTGTATCAGACTTCACGCTCCTATTTCATACACAATTTAATTCTAACAACTTCACCAGGTATTATACCCATTATTTGGAGAGAATTAGGGTAAAAAAGTAAATTGCCCAAGGTCACACAGCAACTAATGGCCGCTGAAGGACTTGAACCAGGACCTTAACCTTAACCAAAACTTAACCTTAATACCAAAACTGCCTAGCCCTCACCTCCAACCCGAACGCGATCATAAAATAAACCGCATGACCTTGGACCAGTCATTTCATAGCTCTGGGCCTGCTCCTGCTCCTCCCCGGGAAGACCTGCCCACAGCAAGCCTGGGAGTGCTTCCCTACTTTTCCTGTCTGCTGCGGTCCCGACTGGACTCCTCCCCACCTCCGAACAGGTGAAAATATTAAGACTGAAGTTTTCCAATCACTGCATTCTAGCACCTTCTCCAAACTCGTCAGGGCGCTAGGTTTCAGTCCGCGCTTTGCGGTTCTACATTCACGTACTGAGCCTGTTAACACTAACCTACACATCGCAGGGTCTGAGCTCGCCTCTCTCCACTGCCAGAGGGAGCGACTGGGCCCGATTCCACTCCGGCCCACTCCTGGCTTCCCAAGCGGCCAGCAAAAGGCCTAGAAAGCTCTAGAAGCACAGCCACAGGCAGAGATGAGCTGAGGTCAAGGGAGGCTCTGGAGCACCTGCCACGCCTCCCGACCCCGACGGCGCGACCTGGGCTGGGCTCGCCCACCGCGGCGGCCGCGATTCGGGCCTTACCCCTCATGACCCGCGCGCGGGCCGGGGCCTGAGCCCTCGAAACCCAGCCCGACCCCCGGCCCCGCCCAGCCCCTCGGCCGGAACGCTACGCGCCCAGACCCCTGGGGTCCTCACAGGCCCGAAGACACACGCAGGCCTCCAGTCTCACCTCGAGCCTCCCAGGGACGGCCGGCGGCGCCCGCGCTCCTCCCGCCCGCACACCAGGCCCCACGCTGCAGTGGAGACAGCAGCAGAGGAGGCCCGACCGTCACGTGCCACAGAACCAAAAGGCCTAGGCTACCGCGGCGACCGCGCGAGCGAGCGAGCACGGCCGCACGAAGCCCAGCCCCGCGTCCGCCCCCCGCTCCTGAGTCGCTAGGGCCGGAGCAAAGTCCCGCCCCCCCGCGCCAGCTCCGAAACGCGGTTGGTCAGCCTGGCCATCGTTCTAATCACCTTTCCAGACGCCCCCTAGGGCTATTCTTCGTGGAGTGTGGCGATTGGCTGAGAGTGCGGCAGGAAGTAGCTGTTGGTTGGGTGGGAGGTGAGGGGGCGGGACAGCGCGGATAGGAACGCGGGCGCGCGCCCAGGGGCGGGGCCGGCGGGCCGGCGCCGCCGCCGCCGCCGCCGCGCCCGGATTCCGTCGTGCTCTAACCCGCGGGCTGTCTGGCGTTCCTTCCCCGCCCCGGTGGTTTCGACCCCTTGGCTTTGGGACCCGGCTCCAGGGCCTGCATCCTGTTTTCTTCGCTGTGAGGGCAGATAGCAGGCGGCAGGAGGAGTGGGAGGTCTGGCGTGTCATCGGGAAGGGCCGGTTCCCCTCGCAGCGTGTGCAAGGCCCCCACGGAGTGCTGGCGGGACGGGCCGCGGGCACCCGCCGCCGGGCCTGGAGGCGCCTGCACAGCGCCGTGTGACCCCGTGTCATGCATCACCTTCCTGCTGGGCCTAGCAGCCTGCAGCGGCCAGAAAACGAGTCCAAAATGCTATAATCCGAACCCAATACAGTATGTAGATGATATATTATAGAACTGTACCCCTGAAACCTATATAGTTTTATTAACCAATATCACCCCAAATAAGTTCAATTTTAAAATTACTATAATCCAAGGTTTTTTCAGCTTTCAATTTGTGATGTGTCCTGAGGTGAGATTAGACATAAGGTCGCAGAGACAACAGGATTGAGCGAAAAGGGTGGCGCAATGAAAAAAGATGTCAACACACCACCATTTTAAACCCGCTGTTAGCGCGTCTTCAGTTCTCCACATGCTGAGAATCTCGGAAAATGGAAGTAGCCTGAGGCTTTCCTAGACCTTTAAAGGTCCTGCTCTGCCTTCCATTTGTCTGTAAACCCAAAAGCTGGTTCTAGCGATACTGATGTAATAATCTCGTTACCGGAGGGACTAAAGGGAAGACTAGATCACCTAGGCATGCCGTTTATACAGCTTGGCTAATTTAACGCTCTCCAAGGTGTGTTTCCCGCTGGATCAATGGGGGAGGGGACTGGACAGAGGCCGTTTGGACTCATGCCCAGTAAGGCCTGCGTGACGTGGGAGGGTGCCTACCTGTCTGTCCGGCGGTCACACCTGGGAGCAAATTAGTGGCCAGAATAACGTGGCCACTGCAAGGGCACAAAATCTGAATATTTAAACTTCTAATCAAAGGAGAGTGCTCTCCTGATTTTTACTCTTTTTTATGTGTTTTTATTTGTTTGAGAGAGGAAGTAAAAGGCAGAGAGAAACACCAATGATGAGAGAATCTTTGATCTGCTGCCTCCTGCATACCCACTACTGGGAATCGAGCCCGAAACCTGGGCAGGTGCCCTGGTTGGAAGTCAAACCTCGACCTCCTGGTTCATGGGTCGATGTTCAACCATTGAGCCACACCAACTGGGCAGTGTTTATTCTTTTGCCTCTTGGCCTTTAGCCTTCTGGCCCTCTTGGGACTCCTGTTGCAGGGGGTGCCCTCTCCTCCACCCACAGGGCCCACAGCCATGTAGGGCCCACACAATGGACTAATGAACTTTAATGACCTGGCTGAAACATGGGGTGAAAGCTCTAGACACTGGCCCTCTTTTTGGCCCCACTGAACCCACAGCTGCCTCTCTTTCAGGACTGGTTGAAGGGGCATGGGACTTTGGAACCCAAGGAATGTAACTTCTCACCAATAAAAACCACTCACTCACCTGTGCAAATCTGAGAAAATTCTTTTTCTGCCCGAGCCTGTTGTGCTCAGTGGGTAGAGTGTCTGCCCATGGGCTGAAGGGTCAAGGTTCAATTCTAGGTCAAGGGTACATACCTCGGTTGCAGGTGTGTGCAGGAGGCAACCAACCGATGTGACTCTCTCACACGGATGTTTCTTTCTGTTTCTCCCCTCCCTTCCACTCTCTCTAAAATCAATAGAAAAATATTCCCAGATAAGGATAACAACAACAACAAAATTCTTTTTCTGAATCACAAGAGCCACCCACTCCTACTAGTGTCGGGGAAATTGAACCCTCTAATTTCCTGGCAACACTAGGATGGAAAAAACTATAATCAAAAGGCGGATCGCCTATTCCAGGACCAGCTTTATTCCCTCCTGCCACCGGGGTGGAGCAAAAAAGAGTCAGTTTGTGGTTTGCATGAGCTGAGTATTCTCCAACTCTCAGCCCCACAATTTGTGTAAGGGAGCTTTGCTTTCCTGTTTCCTAGGGAAGCAGACATTCAAGGCACACTAATATTCTGGATGCCACATGTTCCAGATAAGGAGCTTAAAATGTAGTTACGGGATCTGTGTACCAGTATGTGAGCAAAATGTATAAGCTAAAATATGGTAGTTCTCAACGGAATTTAATGGGGTTTAAATTGGGAGGAGCTGCTTTCATCTAGAATGGCAGAGAAAGAGGCAAAACTTGAGCTGGACCTGGAAGTACGTGCAGTATTTCTATAGATGGAGAGTTGGAGATGGAGATAAGGGAAAAGTCTGTGCAAAAACAGGGACACCATGTATAGGAGTGTTTGGGCTGGAGAAAGGTGTTCGGGACAGTGATGAGAAGTCAGCTCCAAAGCTGGGTTAAGGGCAGGCCTTGAAAGTTTAATGAAGGACTTTGTAGGGAGATAGTTTATTTTTTAAATTGATTTTAGAGGGAGAGAGAAACATCAATTTATTGTTCCACTTATTTACGCATTCATTTATCAGTGTAGGTAGCTAAGTATTAATAAAGGAAGGAATGTGATGGGCTGGGGAGTTGAATCAGACACTGGGCCTGCTTTGCTGGGAAGTTGCAGCATTGGTGGGCTTCAAAGGGGACCAAAGCATGATCCTGCCAAGGATCGCTCCTCCCTTCCCCCTAAAGAGAGGAAGGACCAGCTTCAAATCTCCCCAGGGTTACAATTTACAACTGGTCCATCCTGCTCCAGAATGTGGAGGGAAGGAATAAACAATAAAGGGGAAATTGCTCTGCTGGACACATACCCAGTAGAAGATAAGATAGCATAGAGAGAGGAGGTACTTCCATTAGAGGCATGTGCAATAGGAACTAAGATGGCACCATAAGCGGGAGTGTCTAGGCTGGGACCAGGATTGGATTGGATAAGGGATGCAGAACCCTGGTAAATCTAGGAAATGGATTGGTTAGAGGAAGGATTCAACACAAGCCCATCAAGGATCGGGAAGTTGATTGGTTGGTTTGAAGAAGAGCCTGGTCTTTCCCAAACCCCAAATCATATAATCCCAATTTAACAAAGAAGCTCTCCCCCTCTCTCATCCTCTTCCCCCTCTTTCTCTCTAACATGTGCTTGCCCATGAGCTCACGCATTTCACAGCAGCTACACAGGTCTAGCAGCTGCCTGGGATCTGCGGCAGATCATGCAGGCTCCAAAGGACTAATCTTTAATATGTCACAGACTCTCTGAATACTGGTCTTAGTTCTGGGCTTGATGAAGACAGGGCAGGACGGATGGAGATGAAACATTGGGAACCTGGGAGCGGCTTTCTATTTCTACCCAAATAAATATTACCATGCCACTACCTCCCATATGTGGGTCCTGGGATGCTTTCCTTGCAACTCAATGAAAGAACACGATTTCCACCAGCAAGTCATTGGTTGATTCTTATTTGTGCCCTGACCAGGGATCAAACCCATAACCTTAGCATTTGGGAGGATGCTTTAACCAATTGAGCTATCTGTTGGGAGATAGTGTAGATTTTAGGTATGGGTCATGATTTAGGTGTTTATAAAGTACTAGAGGCCCATTGCAGGAAGATTCCTGCAAGAATAGGGCTTCCTCAGCCTATTCCTGCAAGAATGGGACTTCCTGAGCCAGAGTGAAGCAGAGAAGGGAGTGAAGCCCGCCCAAGCAGGCTTCACTCCCTTCTCTACTGCCTCACTTTCTCCCATCTCTGCTGCCTCAGCTCCCTCCCTTCTCTGCCACTTTGCTCCCTCCCATCTCCACAGTCTCTGCTGCCTCAGCTCCTTCCCTTCTCTACTGCCTTGCTTCCTCCCATCTCCACTGCCTGGCTCCCTCCCTTCTCTGCCACTTGGCTCCCTTCTGTAGCACTTGGCTTCCTTCTAGGCTGTCTTCAGTCTTCGCTCCGGGCCTGTGTATACAGGTTAACCTCCATCTTGGCTGGGTTAATTTGCATATAGTCACTCTGATTGGCTGGTCAGTGTGGCTTGGCTGGTGGGCATGGCTTAGGTGTCTCGGAGTGGTGGTTAATTTGCATATTACTCTTTTAATAGATTAGATTATTTTAGTATTACTCCAGAGAGTTCTGAAAACAGGGAGAGTAGCAGTTATAAGGTGGGTTAGGAAGCCACTTTTTGCAGTTGATTATAGGGCAGAATTAGGAAATGCCAGTTATATGGAAACAAAAACATCAAATGTTGACACTGAAGAATAGTCCATTGGACTCAGACTAAGGAAAGAGGAACCAAAGCCAACACTTTGGTGTGAGCCTGGGTGACTAGGGTGAAATGTAGAGCTCCCCAAAAAAGGGAATTCCAGTTTGGCTGATCCTGAGAGTCCTGGGTCTCAGCCAAAGACAGAGCAGGACTGTAGAACCTGTTAAAGATCCTGCTAGGGATTTTCCATCTAAGATTCCCAAGTATGGAGCCCATACCTGGGAATGTGACCTAACTGGGAATCAAGCTGTGACCTCCTGGTTCATAGGTCGATACTCAATCACTGAGCCATGCTGGCTGGGCTCTGCCCCCCCCCTTTTAAAACAATATGAAACAGCCACTGTTTATTAACTGACCAAATTACAAAAATAATAATGGTAGACACCTTAGTTCATCCTATATAATAAAAGCCTAATATGCTAAGTGTCTGGTCATCCATCACCAATCAAAGCACAATATGCTAATGACATACTAAGGCTGCTCAACCACTATGTTGTATACTGGCCACCAGGGGACAGACACTCTGACTGGTAGGTTAGCTTGCTGACTGAGCGAAATGGGCCAGACACACCCTGGAGCCCTTCTGCAGTCCCTCCCTGGCCCCGATCACGAACCAGTGGAGTCCCTCGGCCTGGCCTGCACCCTCTCACCATCCGGGACCCCTCAGGGGATGTCAGAGAGCTGGTTTCGGCCCAATCCCGCAGGCCATGTTGAGGGACCCCACTGGTACATGAATTCATGCACCAGGCCTCTTGTCTTCTAATAAGCCTGTTGATTTGGTCCCTCCTCGAGAAGATACCATATTTTTCTATGTATAAGATGCTATTTTTTTTTAAATCATTAGACTGAAATCAAGGGGCTTCTCATACATGGAAGTCAGCTGAGGAAGGAGCTGCATGGGTGCATGGCTGCCCATACCTTGTCAAACAGGCTTCCTCCAATCATGAGACTTATTGTTACTGATGTCAGCTAATGCTGTAATTGGAGGTGGAGGCGGAGAGTGTACAGATGCAACAGGGACTGGAACATTCTGAGCTCATAAAGATGTCAATAATAAAAAGATAAATATCAGTAGGCAATTGTCTTACTCTGCAAAATTCAAACTGAATGTAATCAGCTATGCAAAAGAACACGGAAGTAGAGCTGCAAAGAGACAATTTGGACCTCCTCCCACTGAGTGTATGATCAGACAGTGGAGAAAACAGGAAGAACAACGCCTTAAGATGCCAAAAAAGAAGAAGGCCTTAAGAGGAAAACCAGCAAAATAGGCAAACTTGAAGGAGAGGCTTGAGACTTAGGTTATGGAGCAGCACCAGAATGGCTTATGTGAAGCTTATTCAGTGTCAGGCAAGAATGTTTGCAAGAGAAATGAACATGGTTGATTTTATAGGAAAGACAAAATGGTGCTTCAGTTTCATGGGGAGAGAAGGGTTGGCCATGAGAACATGAGTAAAGTTAACTCAGAAAATGTCACCAATTTATGAGGATAATCTCATATACATAGACAGTGACTCAGAAGACAGCAGTGACATAATAGAAGCTGAAGAAATTGACATGTCTGGAACTAATAGTGATGAAGAAGAGAAAAGTGATGCAACAGAGGTTGAATAAAGTGATATGCTGCACAATATCATAGTACTGATATGTAAACATGACCTATGGTAATCCTATCTAATAAAAGAGTAATATGCAAATTGACCTTCACAAGATGGCTTCCCCCATGTGGTCAAAGATGGCTGCCACAAGATGGCCAGGAAGGGAGGGCAGTTAGGAGGGATCCAGACCTGCAGGGGAGGACAGTTGGGGGGGGGGGGGACCAGGTTGGCAGAGGAGGACAGTTGAGGGGACCCAGGCATGCAGGGGAAGACAGTTGTGGGGGACCCAGGCCTGCAGGGGAGGACAGTTTGGGGGGACCATCCTGGCAGGGGGAGGGCAGTTAGGGGCAATCAGGCTGGCACAGGAGCAATTAGGCGTTGATCAGGCTGGCAGGGGAGTGGTTAGGGGCAATCATCAGGCGAGAGGTCCAGAGCCAGCAGTCCTGGATTGTGAAAGGGATGTCCGACTGCCCATTTAGGCCTGATCCCATCCCTCAAGGTGTCCCAGATTTGAAAGTTTCTTTTATTACAATGAAGTTTTTTAAAAATATATATTTTTATTGATTTCAGAGAGGGAGAGATAGAAACATCAATGATGAGAGAGAATCATTGATCAGGTGTCTCCCTTTACTGGGGACCGAGCCTATAACTCGAACATGTGCCCTTGACCAGAACTGAACCCAGGACTCTTTAGTATGCTGGCTGACACTCTAGTCACTGAACCAAACTGGCTAGGGCTGACGTTATTTTTTGCATTCATAAACCATATCTATTTCTTCCTTTATGAATTATCTATTCATTCCATTTGTTTGTTTTTGTACTAGTGGCCCGGAGCATGGATTTGTGCACTGGTAGGGTCTCTCCGCCTGGCCTGGGGGGATCGGTGACCTCCGCACCAACGCAGCCCGGCCTTACCCGCTAGCTCATCAGCTCCAGCCTGCTGTCCGCATTGATCCCGCACAGCACGAAGTAGTGTGAGAAGTGGCAGGCGGCCGGGGAGGAGCTCAAGGCCGGGGTGGGTGCCGCACTGCTCCCACTCATCCCGGCCCCCTTGCGCCTTCCCCCTTTGCTGCTTGGGGAGTGTCCATGGCAGAGGCTTGTGCCACTGCAGCTGCTCTCGCCAGCCATGAGCCTGGTGTCCGGTGCCTGCTTGTCAGCTGAGCAGCACTCCTGCTGTGAGAGCACACTAACCA
The DNA here is from genome assembly GCA_004026665.1 of Murina feae. NCBI lineage: Eukaryota > Metazoa > Chordata > Mammalia > Chiroptera > Vespertilionidae > Murina > Murina feae. The sequence goes on along the minus strand of PVJC01038657.1, from coordinate 3,778 downwards.
CCAGGGGGCAGCTCTCCTGCATTGATCATCTAACCCCTGGTGGTCAGTGCGTGTCATAGCTACTGGTTGGTTGTCCAGTGGCTTAGGCTTTTATATATATAGACTAGAGACCCTCTGCCTGGCCTGAGCCTTCTCGCACTCCAAGACCCTTTGGGGGATGTCAGATAGCAGGTTTCAGCCTGATCCTCCAGACCCGGTTCAGATAGGAGGGAGCCAGATCCTGTGCGTTGAGTGTCTGCCTCCTGGTGGTCAGTGCTCGTCATAGTGACCAGTTGTTCCACCATTTGGTCTATTTGCATATTAGGGTTTTATTCTATAGGATTACAAATTTTGTCTTTTTCAGATTGTAAGAAAATTTATGTATTAGGATTATCTACTATAATAATTTTTTCGCAGTCTAAGAACTTTTAATTTGGGGCCCTTTTTGGTTTTAAGGAATAGAAATATATTGAAACAAACTCAAGGAAAGCAAAAAGGGATGTCAAAGAACCTAGGGAGAGACAAAGGAATACTGCCTGGCCTTGTGCCATCTGGAGCTGGGAGTTAGCATAAATATTGCTTTTCCTGTTTTCAGACCTGACCTCTGTGCATTGGCTCCATCCTCCTCCCTCCCTCATCAGGCACTCTACTCACTACCCTTTTGTAAGGTGTCATGTGCCTGCCAGCTCTCCTTGCACACTGGCCCCTTAGCTCCATGCCCCCTGGGAGGCCTCCATATAGTACATAGGACCAATATGTCCCCACTCCTCTTCAGTTGTGGAACTGTAACTGGTCAACCGAGGGGTCCGGGCTGCCTGTCACTACTTGAGCCAATTAAGCAGAGACAGGGTGGATCTTCTATGAGCGTTTATTCCCATACTGCCCACAGCAGGGGGAGCTGCAGGTCACCATGAAATCTGCTCTGATCCTCCTTGCCAGTTGGCTGGTTATATACACACACGGGAGAATATAGCTACATGCCACTGCGAGCCACAAATGTAACATGGAAAGGGGAGGATAGAATCTGCAGACTGGCCTTCAGGAGCTGAAAGTCTGATAACTAGGTGTCTAATCTTCTATGATCTTATAAACATCTCCTGGGACAGGAGAATGGTCAGCATTCCTGAGAAAAACTCCCGGAGGGGGTCAGGGTCCAGGTGCAGCAACCACATCAAAGCGTGTCCTATCTTTAGCCTGTTCTCAAGATGTATTTCTTTTCCGACTAATGGACCCATCTGGGCCTCAAGGTATCTTATCTTTCATAGGCCCGTTTCATCCTCTAGTTTCCTAATGTTGCCCTGGCTTGCTTGGCTCAGTGGGTAGAGCATCAGCTGCAGACTGAAGGGTCCTGGGTTCGATTCTGGTCAGGGGCACATGCCTTGGTTGTGAGCTCAATCCCCTGTACGGGGCTTGCAGAAGGCAGCCGATCAATGATTCTCCCTCATCATTGATGTTTTTATCTTTCGCTCCCTCTCCCTTCCTCTCTAAAATCATTAAAAAATATTTTTTTAAAAAGGTGAATAATTATTAGACAACAGTGGCTCTGTTCTCCTTGCATGTCCATCCCCACTCTCAGACCTCTTCCTGACTGTCGGAACCCAGTTGGCAGTCTATCCATTCTGTCTTCTGGTTGAGGCCCCCCACGGAGCCCCATCCTCTGTCTCTAGTCTCCTTTCCTGGACTGCTCCTCAGCTACTATAACAGGACCTCCTTATCCTGGTCCAGAATTTAGGTCTGTTTCCTCAACAGATTTTAAAATTTCAACTTTAGCTCTAACCGGTTTGGCTCAGTGGATAGAGCATCAGCCTGGGGACTCAAGGGTCCCAGGTTCGATTCCGGTCAAGGGCATGTACCTTGGTTGCAGGCACATACCCAGTAGGGGGTGTGCAGGAGGCAGCTGATTGATGTTTCTCTCTCATTGATGCTTCTAACTTTCTATTCCTCTCCCTTCCTCTCTATAAAAAAATCAATAAAATATATTTTAAAAATAATAATAAAATTTCAACTTTATTATACAATTCCATGGTTTTGATCATGCATAGTACATAACCATGTAATTTACCACATAATGAAGATAAGGAACATTTTTATTACCCCAAACATTTTGTCTGCAGTTCTTTCTTTTCCCCTGACACCAAATATGTATTGTCTTCTAACAACAATTCTATCAATTTGATTCAATGTTAACCTAAAATTAAGCGACCAAAATGAAAGGCAACAAGCATTTTTTAAAATGTACTTCAGTGTGGGTTTTTCCCCCCCCTTTGGTGTGTGTGTGTGTGTGTGTGTGTGTGTGTGTTTTAAATGTTTTTTTTGTTGATTTCGGAGAGGAAGGGAGAGGGAGAGATAGAAACATCAATGATGAGAGAATCACTGATTGGCTGCCTCCTGCACGCACCCCACTGGGAACCGAGCCCACAACCCAGGCATGTGCCCTGGACTGTAATCGAACCCGGGACCCTTCAGCCCGCAGGCCGATGACGCTCCATCCACTGAGCCAAACCAGCCAGGGTGGCAACAAGCATTTTTAAAAATTGATTTTAGAGAGAGGAAGGGGGAGGGAGAGAGAAACAAATGATGAGAATCATTCTTTGGCTGTCTCCTGCACTCCCTCTACTAGGGATTGAGCATGAAACTAAGGTATGTGCCCTGACCGGGAATCAAGCCATGATCTTCAGGTTCATGAGTAGACACTCAACCACTGAGCCACACTGGCCGGGCAACAAGCATTTATTTGGGATCAAAGATTTGCAATTTGGAAAGCACAGATTCAGACAGAAACCCAAATATTGTCGCAATTACAGTGTTAAGGCAAGGGGGTGTTATGAGAAAATGAATAATGACATGAAAAGAAAGAATTCCTGAAGGTGCTGACAAACTAAGCTGCTCTGAGTGATGGGTTACTGATTCTGTCTTCAGAAAGGGTGTTCATAATCATTCCTTCTTATGGTCAGGATGTCTGCTGGCTTTATACACAACAGTTTCTAAGGCAATGCTGATTGGCCCAGTCCAACAGTCCAGATTTCAAGGAGCAGGATGTGCGAGGCAGTTCCACTGGTATGGTGGTTCCAACTTCATTTTGATATGGCTGTATTTGTCATTTTTCACACTAACTACCCAGTTAGTATCCGATTCCACAGGTTCAAGCACTCCGTCCCGTAAGACTGCCCCCATTTCAGATGCCAGCTGCAAATGGGGTTCCCAGGCTACCCACATGTGGGCATCCAGGAACTAACCAATAATCACCTCATTTGCATAAACTCAGGTGTGATTAATAGGGATTCATTATGAATAACAAAAGACACTCCTATAACTCAGAAAATTTCAAGATTTGTCCTGTGCCAGGAACTCAGGACAAAGACCAAATAATTTTTTTTCTCTTTCTTTATTAATATTCTAGGGGCCCGGTGCACAAAAATTTGTGCACTCGGGGTGGAGGGAGTCCCTCAGCCCGACCTGTGCCCTCTCACAGTCTGGGACCCCTCAGTGGATGTCCTATGATGGCCCCAGTCTGCCAGGCGCCTTTTGTGTGTGTGTGTGTGTGTGTGTGTGTATGTGTGTGTGTGTGTCACCACTGGGGATCTGCCCCCAGCCGCATCTGAGCAGTCCTCCTGTGTGTGTCTACCTGCTGGGGGCCTGCCCCCAGGCACACCGTGGAGGCTTGGAGCAGGCACCCCCTCTATGTTGATCTCTCAGACTCTTGCCCTCCCCTGCATGTTGTTCTCTTTTTTGAGCTGTGACCAGGGCTGCGGGCGGCCTGCCTCCCAAGCTTGCCTACTGCCCATCTTCCTCCAGCCAC
>PVJC01038656.1:0-16588 GCA_004026665.1 Murina feae | reverse complement strand
TTGTCGCTCATAGGGTTCATCACATGTATTTGTATTTGTTGATAATGGACAGTCCGGAAGTTTGAAATGTGAACATTTCATTCCATGCAATGTGAGTACCTCCTATATTTCATTAAGGGCATGCATTTCACAGTTTACACAGGCACTTTCTCTTTGGTGTAACTTCCAACAGAAATCTTCAATAAAATGAGATTTATTCTCATCCCATAATTTGTCTACAACATAAAGACACACAAACACACATATGTATGCAATAAATTGCCATAATTGTTTGGGCATATTAAGGATGATTGCATCATCAATCGTATCTTTCCAGATAGTGTTGTCAAGTAATAATCCTCAGTGTTTAGCAGCTTCGGAAAATGTACCATAAGTTACACCTCCTACAGTTCACAGATCCTCAAAACTTATTGCACCTTTTACATGCAGAAGCAAAAGTCTAAGGAATATCATTCTGTTTCTCTAAAGTTCACAATGAACAGTCTACCTAATACTTTATTCCCACGAAGAATTATTAAAAACATAATGCTGTGGGATCTCCCAATAATAATAATTATGTTCATCAGAATCTTCTCTATTCCATAAGATCCAAGCCATCAAAGCTGAGTTATGCCTTTTAGCCTTATCTAAAACTTCAGCAAGATCATCAGTATGAAAATAAAAATTTTGTTCATTTGCCAAATGAATAGCTAATCTTGTGATTGCATGAGAGTGGTCATGCATTTGCATTCTAAAAAGTCTCCAAAAAGCCTCAGGATCACTCATATACCTAGAGTCAATGAAGTCCTGTACTTCATCATGATTGATATTTTTTTTCAAAAATTTGAATATTTGCACAAACGTACCCTTTATAGATGTATTTACATAAATATTTGATACTTTTAATTGATGCAGAGACTTCAACATTTATATGATAGGTATACTTAAGGCACAAATACAGGTTATAGGGACCATCCAAGTATTATTGACAACTTTATTTCCAATATACATGGTGCTACCAGATCTTTGTTTATATTTGGGATATCCATCAATATTTCCAACTAGGGACCCTATGCATAAAATTCATGTACTGAGAGGAGGCTCCCTCAGCCCAGCCTGACCCCTCTCACATATTGGGAGCCTTCAGGGGGTGTTCTACTGACAGCTTAGGCTCACTCCCTGCTCCCCTTGGAGAGCAGGCCTAAGCCACAGTCTGGCCCCCTTTGTGAGAGGCGATCAGGCTAATCATAGGAAGCCACCAACCCCATCACCCCACTGCTGCAGCCACTGCCAGTCACCATAGCCACCAAGGTGTTTTCATCAACACAAACTCCAGTCCCTTCACCATGAAAAAATAACAACTTTCTTTAGGCATTTTCAAGATGTGTCTTTCATAGGATATGACATTTCTTTCTTTCTTTTTTTTCCTCCTCACCTGAGGATATGTTTCCACTGATTTTTAAAGAATGTGGAAGAGAAGGGAAAAACAAAGAGAAACATCAAAGTGAGAGGAAGACATTGATTAGTTGCCTCCTGCATATGCCCTGACCTGGGCCACAGCCAAGGAGGAGCCTGCAACCTAGGTACATGCCCTTGGTCAGAATTGAACCCACACCCTGCAGTCAGCAGGCTGAGGCATTATGCACTGAGCCAAACTGGCTAGGGCAGGATATGACATTTCTTAGTCCTCCAGCAGTGGACCTTCATTTTCTTTTCTCTAGGAGTGTGGTAGAAAAACCCTAGATCACCTTTAGGGATTCTTATTACCCAAGTTACTAAGAATATTACCAGTGGCATACAGGGAGCTTAGCCAATGAGTGGTAAGAAAAGCTGTTTCCTCTGTAGTTCACTCTGATCACTGGCTTCACCCCTGCCCAGGCCTGTAATCTCTGGCTGAGGCTTCAGGCCTGGGCAGAAGAACCCCAAGCCCCTCTGATCGCCGGATTCACAGAGCCCTGGCCTCTGTGATCACCGGCTCTGATCCTGCCCTCTGCCATTGCCATCTTTGCCCTTGCCCCACTGGCAGCCTCTGGCAAAGGCTGCAGGCCTGGGCAGAGGACCCCCAGTCCCCTGCATTGCCAGCTCTGCCTATGCCCAGACCTCTGTGATCGCAGGCTCTGCCCAGGCCCTTCAGATTGCTGGCTCTGTGGAGCCTAGGCCCCTGCAATCTCCAGCCTTGCCCCTGTCTAGGCCTGAAGCCTCTGGCCCAGGCCTTATGCCTGGGTAGGGTGCCCTAATACCCTTGCAATCACCAGCTCTGCCCCTGTCCCCTCTGATCACAGGTCCCACCCTTGCCCATGCCTGAAGCCTCTGGCAAAGGCCTCTGGTCTAGGCAGGGGACCCAGCCCCCTCTGATCACCTGTTCTGTCCCTCAGGCCCACTACCCACTAACAGGCCTAACCACTTCAGTGGTGGGGCTGAGCTGGACTGGGCGCTGCCATCTTGTGGCCATGGGGTGGCCATCTTTGTGACAGAGTGATGCCTAATTTGCATATTACTTATTTATTTGATAGGATGGTCACATTTTGAAATTCTTTTGGATATCCCTTTGAACATTTTCCATACATGGACTATTTGGATTTTGTATTCCACATGCTCCATGTACCATATTTGATTTTACAATTTAAAAATGTCGAGGATACTGGTCTTCATCTGGAATTTCTGCCTTAACTCTATGGTCAATGTCATCTTCCATTTGTAATTTGGACTCACTATCTAATATCAATAATATGTGAGTGTGAGGCAACCCACGTTTCTGAAATTCAATGACATGAATTTTAGCTATTACTTTGCCAAATAAATGGAATTTACATATATCATTTAAAAGAGCATTCAGCTTAATATTAAAAACTCTGGCTATCAAGTCAGGTCTGTTTTCAACTTTTTGTCAGCATTATAAATTGTAATATTTGCCCATTTGGGGTTGCATGTCATGGTTATGAATAAATCGAGCTTGCCATACATCGTTACAATTGCCATAGCATCCTAATATTACTGCTGCATATTTCTGGGACTACTCTCAGAAGATGATGGAAGTATTATTTTACCAATTGACACATTGTCATTTTCAGATCTAGATTTGTGATAATCCATCAAACCACTATATTTTTCAACTCTCAACTTAGATCGGTTTGCTTTGATAAAATTTATTCAATTTGCCTCCATTTTTTAATATGAATCCACAATAAACTGTTGAGTTAACTTTCCTGCATTTAAAATAAGATTGAATGTGTCCCACACAGAGAGATGAAATCCATAATACTGCATTTGTGTGACTCATGTCCTTACATTTTGTCTAGTATTATTGTCCATTACACTGTTGTCTCTGAGTCTTAATGCAATATCTGTTCCCTAGCCTTTTCACCATGTGGAAAAAGAATAGGATATGTCATTGCATCTAATGTAGGAAACAGGATACTAATTTGTTTCATTTTAGTGGCATTTGGATTATTAGAATCTGGTTTACAATGAATGAGCAAGTCCCTTTCAAATGGAGGTTCTCCATCTTCGTTTCTGAATATGATAGCAACCTCAGTTGCATGCAAGAGGAAATCAATCAAAGTGTTCCTTTCACTTTGATGTTTCTCTGTGTTTTTCTCTTCTCTTCCACATTCTCTAAAGATCAATGGAAACATATTCTCAGGTGAGGATAAAAGAAAAGAAAGAAAGAAATATCATATCCTATGAAAGACACATCTTGAAAATGCCTAAAGAAAGTTGTCATTTTTTTCATTGTGAAGGGACTGGAGTCCGTGTTGATGAAAACACCTTGGTGGCTATGGTGACTGACAGTGGCTGCAGCAGTGGGGTGATGGGGCTGGTGGCTTCCTATGATTAGCCTGGTCGCCGCCCACGAAGGGAGGCCAGACTGTGGCTTAGGCCTGCTCTCCAAGGGGAGCAGGGAGCAAGCCTAAGCTGTCAGTAGGACACCCCCTGAGGGCTCCCAATATGTGAGAGGGGGCAGGCTGAGCTGAGGACTCCCCCCCCCCTCAGTGCATGAATTTTGTGCACAGGGCCACTAGTGTATTAAATAATGATTTTGTTTATTTTGAAAGCATGGAATTTTGTGTTTGGATCAATGAAGTGCAGAGGCAAGCAAGTCCAGGGGGATGTTAGATACCACCAGCCCCCTAGTTTTTGCTGAAATCATTGGAAAGGATTTGAACTTGCATAAATGTTGGAATTGGAGATTAAATGCAATTTTCTATAATACAGGGCAGAAAGTGTGGGATGAAATTTTTATTATATATATTGGATGATATTAGGTAGACAAAAAGTCAGGTTACCCAGGTTAACAAGTTTTGACTATCATCATGACAACAGGGTACATATAGACTATTAATCTCTCAAACAAAAGCAAGGCAAGCCCTCAATATTATAGGAACTAACAAACTAGAACTTATGTAATTGGGTCGTATATGCCAATATTTACATTAATGATCAGCAAACCACCTGTCCAAAGATTAATTTATTAGATGCATGACAGTGTTCTTTGCTACTAAATCATTCGAAGGAGACCTGTGAATGTTACTCAGGTTTTCATAAATAAGACAAAGCAAGCAACTGTGCAATGGTATTGTAGACAAAACAATAAATTAACGCTTGGTCTAAAAATTAGAGGCATAAAAGTCAACCTTTTCTTACTCTTTGCTAAAGAATTACAGAAACTCACCCAAGTACTTTATATTGTTTGATAAGATTCAAAGCTCACATATGATGATGATTAACTCCACTTAAGAGCACTTCTACTGAAGTAAATTGGCTTTCTTCCTGAATAAAAAAATAAATCAGACTTCTAGAAAAAAATCCTTGAGACTTTGTCTGATAGTCTACACATCTGACTTTTCCTTACAGCTCTACAATATGCAGAACAGGGTAGTGATGAAGAGCATGAATTCAGGGCCCAAATTCCATGGGCTTGAACTACTTCTTAGTTTGGGCAAATAAATTATCCTCTGTGCCTCAGTTTCCTACCAGTAAAGTGGTAAATACTTTCAAATAGATATCATAAGGTTGAAGTGAGGATTAAATGATTTAATAAATATAAAGCATTTAGAATGATCACCAGCACATAAAAAGTAATATACAAGGATAATTGACCCTTGAACCATAGGACTTTGAACTGGTGGGTCCACTTACCCAGGCAGTTCAAAGACCTGTTGTTCAGGAATCAATATTTTTTTCAATACACAGTTAGGAATGCACGAAGAAGGACCAACTGAAATTACATGCCGGTTTTTGAATGTGAGGGGGTGGTACCCCTGTCCCATGTTGTTCGAGGGTCAATCGACTATGTTACAACTATCATAATTTTGTGAAGTATTTCAAATAGTACCTGAGTTTACAATCTTCTAATGATTTAGAACGACATGAGACAACTGGAAGTGTCATGTCGTTTTAAGGACTCATTCACCTACCCTTTGAGCTCTATTTAATAGTAACTTAATAGTAAATATTTTCATGGTTTCTCAAAAAAGTCATATCAGCTAAAGAAAAAGAGGGTCCATACATTTATTTTGTCAGCCAATATTTGTTGATTACCTGCTATTAGCAGTGAACAGTATGGACCCCAAATGTCTATCTCATAGAGTTTATAATCTAATAGGAATCCAGAAAATAAATATAAATAAATTATGTAGTAATGTGTGCTAAGAAATGAAAAAGAAAGAGAGAGATTACATAGGAAGTGTTAGGAGTAAAAATAATTGTAAGTTATAACTTGGTTGATGAATAAATAATCTATTAAAGATTTTATGTCATTTGTCATCCATTCTGCTTTGTTATATACAGATTCAAAGTTACTTATTTCATGGATAACAGCACAATCTGTAAATTAAATCTGGGTGGTAAATAGTTGCCAATTCTGCAAATTGTTAAGTATATAATTTGTGCAATTAATTAATTGCTCTAGGTTTAGTTTCTCCATCCTCCAAAGCAGGGAAAACCTGTCATATACTGTGTGACAATGAAATCAAACAGAGATGGAAAACAGTTTAGTAAATTCTAACTACACACATAACACTCCTTCTTGGAGAACTCTAATAGTTTTCTCTTGAGAACAGCCTAGGTATTCATTTATTTTATTGAACAAGCCCTACATTTCATTAACTCTTTGACAGAGCCTATTCTAAGCACTTTAAAAAGAATAAATTATTCAGTCCTCATAACCACACAATTAAGTATTTATTATTCTCATTTTAGAAATGAGGAAACTGAGGCACAGGAAGGTTAACTATTTTTTTAATATATTTTATTGGGTTTTTTACAGAGAGAAAGGGAGAGGGATAGAGAGTTAGAAACATCGATGAGAGAGAAACATTGATCAGCTGCCTCCTGCACACACCTCCTACTGGGGATGTGCCTGCAACCAAGGTACATGCCCTCCATCGGAATCGAACCTGGGACCCTTCAGTCCACAGGCTGACACTCTATCCACTGAGCCAAACCGGTTACAGTGGAAGGTTAACTATTTAGTTTAAGGTAAAGAGGCTTGTAAATGATAAGGAAACCATTGTTAGTAAGTTTACTTAACCTATATATTATTCTGAATTGTTAGGCATAAGAGGCTAACCCTCTTCCCCCTCAGTCTTGGCAGGCTAATTAGGAAAAGGCTGACCTAGTCCTGTGCCAGGGCACAGGACCTGATGAAAGAAGCTTGAATGGGATTTCATTGCCCAGTCCTCTTATTTGTTTATTCCACTGATCTGTCTGCATCAGAAACATTGAAATTTGTAGAGAATTTTTTAGTGTACTTGAGCCAAGCTGGTCACCTGTGCAAGGAAGCAAGATCTCAAATACTTGGAGAATTGCAGTTTTTGCAACTTATTTTATACATTAGAATAAAAGGAGAAGACGAGGAATTTGTATGAAATACATTAGTGTTAGATTAAGGAGGGTGGATAAAGCTAAGTAGGCAAATATTTAGAATTGAATAAAAGACAAAATGGAGAGGCACTTTTTTTCTTTTTTTTTACATTGCTGGATACAGGATAGTTAATGATTAACATTTACATGGTGCCAGGGAACAAATCATAATGAGGGGTTCTGTGGTCTCCTGCTCTGGTGCCTGCCATCATGCCTTGGAGGGGTCTGAAAACGGAAGCCTCTCGGACCTTTTAAAGGTATGTTGTCCTAAATGCACAATAAAGAATAAAGGAAAGAACTCACTTAAGGTAGAGATTGACCTTTGCTACAGAAGCGATATGCCTGGCCTGCCGTGGCCCGCCCAGTTAGGAATTTGTGATCAGACTTTCCCATGTGGTTACTTTTGTACACTGAGCATGTCAAGGCTGTCATGTGGTCCACCTGAGCCTGTTGGATTGACTGCATAGCTTCTTTTTGTTCCTAGATCCTTAGGAAAATTTCACATGGTCCTAAGTGACCCTCACAATCACCTGCCATGTAGTGAACTTTTTTTTCTTGTGAGCTACATGAATAGTAACACACTTGATCCCAAACAAAATATGCCAAATGTCAATGCATACTGTGATTCTTGTCATTCCGTATTTAAAGCAAGAGTTATATTTACACTTGAGGGAGAATGAATAACAAATGCAAATTCTCTGCTTAAAGTGTCTTGTGTATAAGCATTTTGCTGGTTTATACTTTTTCAATCTATATCTCTCCTCTTTAGGAAGAGGCTTGCTCTTGCATTTAAGGTCAGAGAACATCAACAGGGTGATAAATAATACAGTATGTCTTTGCTTAAACAAAATCTACTGGGAATTGGCCCAGAGCAGCTTGAGGAAAGACCTGAACAGCAGCTACTATCCCTGCCTTGTCTGTCAAGGAGAAAGATTAAAAATCCTCGCACTGCTCCCCATAGCCAGTAGTTCTGGACTCTGCCTGCACATTACTGTATTTTGGGATACTCTTCTGTGTGCTGTGGCAAACACCATAAAGTTTAAGTAGACCTTCTGCGGAGGGGCCTGAGCATGAGTCCTGTTAAAACATTGTCCAGATGACGCTGACTGGGCAGCTCAGTTGTTTGGAGCGTTGTCCTGTATACAAAAGGTTGTGGGTTTGATTCTATGTCAGGGCACATATTTAGGTTTGACCCCAGGTTGGGTGTATACAGGAAGCAACCAATGAAGTTTATTTTTCTCTCTCAAATCAATAAAAATATATCCTCAGGAGAAGATTACACTAAAAAAACAAACAAAAAAAAACCCACAAAAATGTTGCTGAGGTGGTTCTTCATTTCAATCAGAGCTGAGAATCACTGACTGAGAATGTCATCAGTCCTGGACTGGGTCCTTCGCTAAGTAAAGCCTCTCACCTTCAGACACAGCACATACGAAGTCCAGGGAATATCACCATATTAGTTGAGAATTGCTTGTTAGGGAGTAAAGTATCTGCTGAAACCCTTTGACCAGCCTCTCCCTGGTGTCCTAAAGTTCTAGTCTGTAGTCATTACAAAAGATCAGCCATCTGGTACAGTTAAAGGAGCCATCTCTGATTTCCTGTAACAAAGTGTTTTTTTTGTTTTTAATAATTTTGTTGATTTCAGAGAGGGAAGGAAAAGGAGAGAGTGAGAGAAACATCAGTGATGAGAGAGAATCATTGATCAGCTGCCTCCTGCAGGCTCCACACCGGTGACTGAGTCTACGACCCAGGCATGTGCCCTGACTGGGAATCAAACCATGACCTTCTGGTTCATAGGTCTAGGTCGATGCTCAACCCCTGAGCCACGCTAGTTGGCCTGTAACAATGTTCTTAGCATAGTGCTTGGCACACAATATGCCTGTAGTAGTTATTAGCAGTTTCACAGGAATTGATATCAAATTTACATATTTTTTGTTATTAAATAATGATGACTATGTACACCATTTATATCTCATTTATGTCCTATTTGCCAACTAAATCCGAGGAAACTGTATGGGAGCCAGTTACATTTATGCTCTTAGATCATTGTAGAGTGCTCTGTTTTTATACATAATATATTTGCTTGTTCATATCATGATTTATTTTGAAATAAAATTATATAGCCTGGTATATGAATACATAAGTGACACATTAAGTCATGTCACCAAATATTTATTAAAGTTAACACCATCTAGGGCTAAAGGTTAGATAAGGATGAAATTTACAAAGTGGTTTCCTATGAATATATTTTTATACTCCTGTTCTATGCTATAGGAAGAATATTTCTACTTTTTTGATATCTGGATAAACAAAGGATTTATTATTTAAGTTAAAACAGTTAACCATCATATCTAGTGGTTTGGAAGATAGCATTAATGTAGATCACAATGGCCAAAATATATCAAAATATTTCACATTTGACTTCCCATTTCATAATACGGCCTAACACAAAAAAAATTTGAAGTATCGTGATATCTTACTGAAATTAATTTTTTTGCTTTTGTATTATTGACATTATTACAGACTAGGGTCCCGGTGCTCAAAAATTTGTGCACTCGGGAGGTCCCTCAGCCCGGCCTGTGCCCTCTCACAGTCTGAGACCCTTCTGGGGATGTTCACCTGCTGGCGTGCCTGGTCAGCCTGGGTGAGGGGCTGATGGCTGTTTACAGGCTGGCCAAGCCCCCAGTGTGGACCCTCATCCCATTGGGGTGTGGCCAGCCTGGGTGAGGGTTTGACGGCCGTTTTCAGGCTGCCCACAGCCCCTTCAGGTTTTTGGTCCCTACTGGGGTACCTGGCCAGCCTGGTGAGGGACTGATGGCTATTTGCAGGCTGGCCAAGTCCCCCAGTGGGGACCCTCACCCCATTGGAATGTGGCCAGCCTGGTGATGGGCTGAGGACTGTTTTCAGGCTTTCAGGCTGCCCACAGCTCCCATTGACCCAATGTCCCAGCAAGGCTGGCTGGAAGCAGGTTCTGGGGTTTATTTATTTTTTATAATTGATATGCTGTTGCTTTAAGCCAAGGCCTAGGCACGTAACGAAGCCTCCTGTTGGCTTCAGCTCCATGGATTCTATAATTGAAAGAATGTTGCCTTAGTAGACTCTAAGAATGTTGCCTTAGTAGGCTCTAGGCAGGCAGATTCCTCCATCGCTGGTGCAACAGAAGCCTGCTGTTTGCTTCAGCTCCAAGACTTCTATAATTGCAACAATGTTGCAACTATGTTATTGCCTGGAGCCGGGAGAAGCCCAGCCCGTGGGCAGACAGCTTACTCCTAGTGTGACAGAAGCCTCTGTTTACTCTAGCTCCGTGACTGTCAGCCTCCATCTTGGCTGGGTTAATTTACATACAGCCGCTCTGATTGGCTGGTAGGTGTGGCTTAGGTGTCCCATAGAAACGCTCAATTTCAATATTACTCTTTTATTAGATTAGATGTCCCCATTTGCCCTTCTCCTCCACCCAGCGCCCCTCTTCTTCCCCCGCCAGTCCTTCCCTCTGGCCATTCCCATACTGTTGACTGTATCCATGGGTTATGCAGATATGTTCTTTGACTAATCTCTTCACCTTCTTTCATCCAATTTCTCCTGCACTGCCTCTCTAACAACTGTCACTTTGTTCCATGTATCCATGCCTCCGTTTATTTTATTCATTAGATTTCACATATAAGTGAGAGCATATTGTATTTGTCTTTCTCTGACTGACTAATTTCACTTAGAATAATGTCCAGATTCGTCCACACTATTGCAAAGGGAAAGATTTCCTTCTTTTTTTACTGCTATTATTCCATGATATAAATTAGCCACAATCTTTTTATCTATTCATCTGCTGATGGACACATGGCCTGTTTCTAGATCTGCTATGAACATAGGGGTGCGCATATTATTTTGAATTGGTGTTTGGGAATTCTTAGGATATATTCCCAGAAGTGGGATCAATGGGTCAAAAGGCAGTTCCATTTTTAATTTTTTGAGGAAACTCCATACTGTTTTCCACAGTGGTTGTACCAGGTTGCTTTCCAACAACAGTGCACTAGAGTTCCTTTTTCTCCACATCCTCACCAGCATTAGTTGTGATTTATTGATGGTAGCCATTCTGGAAGTTGTGAGGCAATACCTCATTGTGGTTTTAATTTGCATCTCTTTGATGATTAGTTACTTTGAGCACTTTTTCATATGTCTATTGGCCAGCTATATGTCCTCTTTGGAGTAGTGTCTTCAGGTCCTTTGCTCACTTTTTAAAACTGGATTATTTGTCTTCCTGGTGTTGAGTTGTATTAATGTATATATATGTATATGTGTGTATATATATGTGTGTGTGTGTGTATACACACACACATACTGCTGGCAGTCAGACATCCCTCTCACAGTCTGGGATGCTGACTCTGAACCACTTGCCTGCCTGCCTGCCTGCCTGATTGCTCCTAACTGCTTCTGCCTGCCAGCCTGATCACCCCCTAACAACTCCCCTCCCAGCCTGACCAATGCCCAACGGCTCCCCTGTCAGCCAGGTCACCCCTAACTGCCCTCCCCTGCAGGCCTGGTCACCTACAACTGCCCTCCCCTGCCAGCCATTTTGTGGCTGTGAGTGCTACCATCTTTGAGAGTGGGACAGTCAGTTAGCATATCCCCCGCCCCTTATTGGCTGTAGGCACCACCATCTTTGTGATGGTGTGAGGGCCAAATAGCATATTCATATATATATATGATTAACCCCTTAGCAGATCTATCATTGGCAATGTTCTCTAATTCAATGGGTTCCCTTTTCATATTCCTGATGGTTTCTTTTGCTGTGCAGAAACTTTTTAGTTTGATGTTGTGCCATTTGTTTTTGTTTGTTTTTTTCCTTTCTTTCTCTTGCCCTAGGAGATATATCAGCAAAAAAAATATTTCTATAAAAGATGTCTGAAAATTTACTACCTATTTTTTTGCATGTACCTATCCAATTTTCCCAACACAATTTATTGAAGAGACTGTCTTTACTCCATTGTATGCTCTTGCCTCCTTTGTCAAGTATTAATTGACCTTAAAGGTATGGATTTATTTCTCAGCTCTCTGTTCTGTTCCATTGGTCTATATGCCTGTCCTTATGCCAGGCTGTTTTACAAAGGCCTTGTAGTATAGTTTGATTCACAGCATTGTGATACCTTCAACTTTGTTCTTCTTTTTCAAGTTTGCTGAAGCTTTCAGGGTATTTTCTGGTTTCTCATAAATTTTTGGAATATTTGTTTTAGATCCATGAAATATGCCATAAGTATTTTAACAGGAATTACATTGAATCTATAGATTGCTTTAGGTAGTCTGGCCATTCTAATGATGTGAATTCTCGCAGTCCATGAACATGGTATATGTTTCCAATTATTTATATCTTCCTTAATTCTTTCTTTAACGTCCTATAGTCTTCTGAATATAGATCATTTACCTCCTTGGTTAAATTTATTCCTAGGTACCTTATTTTTGGTTGTAATCTATAATAATAAAAGGGTAATATGCTAATTAGACTGGATGTCATTCTGGATGTCCTTCTTGATGAAACTGGGGCCAGAAGGAAGCTTTGGTGCTGGGTGCCTGCTGGCAGCCAGAGGGACACCCGGGTCATGGGTGCCAGAGGGAAGCCAGTGCCGGCAGCCATGGGAAGGAAAGTCTACTCTTGCACAAATTTTGTGCATTGGGCCTCTAGTAATAATAGAATTGTTTCCTTAGTTTCTCTTTCTGATAGTTCAGTATTGGCATATAAAAATGGCACTGATTTCTGAAAATTAATTTTATATTCTGCTACTTTGATGTATTCTCTTATTCAATCTAGTAGTGTTTTAGTGGAGTCCTATGTTCTTTCTATGTACCATATCATGTCATCTGTAAATCATGAGAGTTTTATTTCTTCCTTTCCAATTCTTTTATTTATTTAGTTTTTATGGCTGACAATATTGCAGGTGTCAATATTCCCCCCACTTTGCTAACTATTTCTTCTTCTGTGTGATTGCTGTGGCTAGGACTTCCAGTACTATGTTGAATAAAGTGGTGAAAGTGGACATCCCTGTGTCATTCCTAATACTATGGGAAATGCTTTTAGTTTTTGCCCATTGAATATGATACTGGCTATAGGTTTGTCATATATGGCCTTTATTATGTTGAGCTATGATCCCTCTATTCTTATTTTAGTGAGAGTTTTCATCATAAATGGATGCTAGATTTAGTCAAATGCCGTTTTTGTATCTATTGATATCATAATGTGATTTATCTTTATTTTTTATGTGATGTATCACATTTATTGGTTTATGAATATTTTAACCAACCTTACATTCCTGGAATAAATCCCACTTGATTATGGTCTATGATCTGTTTAAGGTATTGCTGGATCTGGTCTGCTAATTTTTTTAAAGGATTTTTGGCATATATGTTTATCAGGAATCCTGCCTTTAATTTTCTTTCTTTATAACCTGACTCTGGAATTAAGATAATGCTGGCTTCATAAAAAGAGTTTGAAAGTTGTCCCTCCTTTTGAATTATTTTGGAAAAGTTAAATAAGGATAGGTGTTATTTCTTCTTTGAATTTTTTATAAAATTTGCCTGTGAAGCCAACTGGTCTATGAATTTTGTTTGCTAGAAATTTTTGTTCTTTTTTTAAATTACTCTTTCAATTTCATCAGTTGTAATCAGTCTATTCAGGTTTTCTGATTCTTCCTGATTTAGTTTTTGAAGATTGTATGTTTCTAGGAAGTTATCCATTTTGCCCAGTTGTCCAATTTGTTGGCATAAAACTGTTCATAATATTGTTTTACAATCCTTTGTATTTTTCTGTGATGTCAGTTATTACTTGTCCTTTTCATTTCTGATTTTATTATTTTCTTTTTTTCTTAGTGAGTCTTATTAATGGATCATCAATTGTGTTTATCTTTTCAAAGAACCAGCTCTTGTTAATTGAAAAATCTAGACTATTCCCCCAAATCAGAATAATAATTAAACTTTGCATAATAAAAATACAAAAATAAATTAAAAATTATATGTGCATTAGTCAGTGTTCTTCATTGAAACAGAACCAAGAGGCTATATGTGCATATATGGATATAATTGTAGGCATACACACACACACACACACACACACTCACACACACAAGTCCCAGGATTGCCAAATGAAGGTGGCAGGCTTGAAACACAGAAGAGCCAATGGGGTAAATTACAGTCCAAGCGCTGGCAGGCTGCAGACGCAGGAAGAGCCGATGCTTAGGCCCCAAGCGAGGAAAAGGCCGATGTCTCAGCTGGAAAGCAGTTGGATATGAGATCCTCTCTTGAACGTGGGATGATCAGACTGTTCTCTATTCAAGCTTTCAGCGGATTGGCTGAGGCACTCACATTCTAGGGAGGGCAGTCTTCTTTCCTCAGCCTACCAATTTAAAGTCAGTCTTGTCCAGAAACACCCTCAACAATGTTTCAAATCTCGTGGCTTCCTGAGAAAATAGATTTTAAATCTGTCACTAGCTTCAAAAGCAAGTAGTCAGCCTTTGGCCCCATTCCAGTATATAATGGCATGAATTCCAGCCCTCTCCCAAAGCATGTCTTATTTGCAGTCCGGAGACATACGGCTGCTATAGTTAGATGTCAATAAAATATCTTCATGCAGTGTAGCAAAGGACAGGAGGGGCAAGTCTTGGTGTGTAAGCCAAATGGGCCAGCTCTCTGTTGTCTGGCAACTGTCACAAAGAAACAGCGGAGAACAGAATTATAAAGCATAGTTACACTTGCAGAATAAAGAAAATATTGTCATACTTTTCAGAAGATTTTAAGAAAACCAGAGTTGTGGTTATGTAGATAAAGTATAAATGATGTAAATATGAGAAATTTGAATTAAAAATTTAGTGAAAATCCAAAATGTCCTTCTGTAATAAAATTGTAACTTCCATCATTCATCATTTCCATTGAATGAGGAGTCTGGTCTGATTAGCTCAACACATAATTTAGGATTTAAGTCCCTAAATTGAATTCTTCTATTATATGGTTCCTCAAGCCAGGTGTGTGTTGAAGCAAACAATATCATGTAGAACATAACAAGCCTCATTCCTTGAACTAATTTCTCCAGGGCATTTTATTCATGACCACATGGTTGAGTTAATGTTTATGATTGGCTGTGGTCAATTAAATTAACTAAATGTAATTGTTTTCTAATTTGAACAATTTCATTCAGAATTAAAGTTTAAAACACTTTTGCTATATTAATCTGTTGTATCAGGGAAATATGGATAAACCGTCAACTTTCATTAACATAGAAAAGAAATGCTAACCAGAAATCACCAAATATATGTGCATTGCCTTACGGGATATTTATTCATTCTAGTCCCATAGTCAGTTATGTATAAATGCATCATCATTCAAACTTATATTTCCCAGAGAAGATTTCTGTTAATATTGTTAAAGTGAATATTATCAGAGAATTATCTTGGTGTCATACTAATGGTCACAGGGCCGAATCAGTACCCCACTCTATAGGGCCTGACGGTTTGTAGGTGACTAGAATTGATACTCACCCATTTCCAACAGCGTATATCATTGTGGAAGTGAGTCACACCTAGGGTTTTTTTTTTTTTACCAAAATATTAAACCTAAATAACAATAAAAAGAAGTAAAACAAGTAATTGATTACAGAAAACATAACAAATATGAAGAAATCCCTGGTGTCAAAAAGGCAAGTGATATTTCACTAATGGAAAACACAGACATTTGTGCAAAAAGAAATAGGATCAGAATTAAATTTCTATTTAAAATCTAGAGTTTAACATATGCTGGTAAACATTAAACATAAAAAATAAAAATATGTATATGATAAGAATATTTCCTATGGGAGAGGCAAAGAATACAAACTCTGCAAAAAACTAAAAGAAACTATGGACAAAGTACTAAAGGAAATTAGGAAAATAATTTATGAATAAAATAAGGATACCAATAAATAGGTATAAATTATGAAAAAGAACCAAATAGAAATTCAGTAGCTGAAAAGTACAATACTGGAAATAAAAAATTCACTAGAAAGTTTCAACAGACTTAAGCAGGCATAAAAAATAAATCAGTAAACCGGAAGATCAGACCATTGAGTATAAGAAGAAAAGTGGACAAAGGACCTGTGGGAAACCATTAAGTACGCTAGTATATGTATCATGGCAGTCCCAAAGGAGCAAGGGGCAGACAAATATTGTTTATTTTAAAATATGTAATTTTATGTTCTATGAATTTCACCTCAATAAGAATATTTTTAACGCTGCTGTTTTCAAGGATACCTGGCCAATAGAAACTAATTTTGAGGAAAATAAAGACAAACGAAAACTTAGAAACTTTCTCTAAAATAATTGGCATGTAATCTTCAAAAATGCCAAGAATATGAAAGTCAAGGGAAAATGAAGCAAGTCATCCTAATTGAAGGAGATTAAAGAGACATGACAAACATATATAGTTTGGGACTGGAATCTATGCAATAAATGACATTAGAACAATAGGTTTTTTTCTGAATGGAATCTGTGGGTTATATTTTTTGTGTCAATGTTAATATCTTTATTTTCATTGTGGTATGATTTCTTTGAAAGACATACTAAAGTTTCTAAAGGCGATGGGCCATAATGTTGAGAGAGAGAGAGAGAGAGAGAGAACGTTTAAAAATGCTAACAACAGAAAGTCTGATGAAGGAAATAAAGGGTGTTATTTGTGTTTTTCTTTCCCTACCCCATTAAATCATGTATTCCTGAGTCCTAGAATCTACTCAGGAATT
>PVJC01038655.1:0-16658 GCA_004026665.1 Murina feae | reverse complement strand
CTCCCTCCCTCCCTCCCTCCCTCCCTCCCTCTCTGAAGTCAATAAAAATATTACTTTAAAAAATAAGTAATTTTTTAAATCAAACTAAAAATTATCAGCATCAAAAAAAAAAATGAAAAAGCAGCCAGTTGAATGAGAGAAAATATTTGAAAATTATAGGAGTTAATATTCAAAATATATAAAGAACTCATACTACTTAATAGCAGAAAAAGCAAATAATTTAATTAACAAATGGAGAGATGAACTGAAGAGACTGTTTTGCAAAGAAGGCAAAACAGATATCAATAGGTAAATGAAAAGATGCTCAAAAACAGTAATTATCAGGGAAATGTAAGTAAAATATGAAATATTACTTCACACCTGGTAGAATGGCTATTATTGTTTAACTAGAGGCCCAGTGCTCAAAAATCTGTGCACTCGGGAGAGGGAGGCAGTCCTTCAGCCCGGCCTGTGCTCTCTTGAAGTCTGAGAACCCTCAGAGGATGTCCACCTGCAGCCTTAGGCCCACACCCTGGGGGATCAGGCCTAAGCTGGCAGACAGACATCGCTCTGGCAGCCTGGGAGCCCTCAGAGAATGTCCACTTGCCAGCAGGAAGCTGGCCTAAGCTGCAGTTGAATATCCTTAGCACTGCTGAGAAGGCAGGAGAGGCTCCCCCTGTGAGAGCGCACTGACCCACTGACGACCAGGGGGCAGCTCTTGCATTGAGCATCTGCCCCCTGGTGGTCAGTGTGTGTCATAGTGACCAGTCATTCCCAGTCATTCTGCTGTTAGGGTCAATTTGCATATTACCCTTTTATTAATAGGATAAATAAAAAATCAGTTCAGTGATTTCCAATAGAATTATTTTATAGTCCTATAGCATAATAAAACTAATTTTGGACAAAATAAAAATATTTTAAAATTACACACTTTAAACTATTTTAGAACCTACTCTTACACTCTTAGAAATCTTCATATTTGGATGCTAATTATACTGTCATTCTATCTGTAAATTAAATATTGTATAGTCAGTCCTCTGTATTCAAGGGTTGAATCTATGGATTCAACCAGCTATGAATCAAAAATACTTGGGGGTGAGGAATTCTAGAAAATTTCAAACACCAAAGCAAATTTGCCACACACCAATGAATACATTGAATCCACATGAATGAAGTGACATGTGTAAGCGTACCTTGTTGTAGCCTCTATGCAAATACAGGTTATATACAAATACTATACCATCTATAATAATAAAAGCATAATATGCTAATTAGACCAGATGACCTTCCAGGCTAAGCAGGGCTATGAGGGAAGCCCAGGTCCCGGGTGCCAGAGGGAAGCCAGTACTGGCAGCCGGGGGAAGGAAGGCCTACTCTTGCACTGTTTTCATGGATCAGGCCTCTAGATTTATATAAGGCATTTGAGCATCTGCAGATTTTAGTGTCCATTGTGGTCCTGGAAACAATTTCCCATGATACTGAGGGATGACTGTATTTAACTTATTAAGGTATGGGAAAAATTTAAGTTGAAATAATGAAGACAGTAGAACATGATAAAGACCCCAGTATGAATATGAAAATGATATGTGTTTATTTTAACGTTATTGTATTGTTTGAGCATGGCTATTGGTAAATACATTATTAATGATTACAGTATAACATCTATAGTTAAAAACAACTAGTTCAGAGTAAACAGATTTTACTTAGACAATTAAGAGCCCTGGTGAGCTATGTGCTTGAGTATCCAGAGTGGTGGGTTACATAAACATAAACAGCCAGAAACCTGTGAAAACTCTTCCTGGATTTGACAAGCAGGCTAGATCCAAGTTAAAAGAAAACATGTAAGTGTGTGGGTTTTTTTCTTTAAAACATTTTTATATAATTTTTACATCTTATTTTTCTCTTTCAACAATACATTGAGGATGTTCATTGTACTCAACTAATTCAGTTTAATCCATTTTCTTAGCATCAGATTATACTCAATGGTGTGGAGGTACTATGTATATTCACATGTGGTCAGCTTTTAGCTGCTACAGTAAACAATCGTATATAATAAAAGCCTAATATGCAAATTATCCCCTCGAGCAGTCCTTCAACCTGGAGTTTGATCCAGAGACCAGTTTAACCGCTCACTATGACGTGCGCTGTCCACCAGGGGCCAGCATGGAACATGGCAGACATTGGTGATGCTCTCTGATCTCTCGCTGGTTACCTGGGGGCAGGGATGACAGAGACAAAGGTGCGGTGAGAATGCGGGGTGTCCTCTAAGCTCACTCTCACTCCCCCTGCTACTCTCCCCTAGAATGCCAGGGC
This sequence comes from Murina feae, assembly GCA_004026665.1. NCBI lineage: Eukaryota > Metazoa > Chordata > Mammalia > Chiroptera > Vespertilionidae > Murina > Murina feae. The sequence goes on along the minus strand of PVJC01038655.1, from coordinate 14,366 downwards.
TCACGCACCAGGAAAGCCTCCCTGCTCAGATGCCAGGTGCCCACAAAGAGCTTGCTCTGCACCTGCATGGCCTCTTCCGGGTGAGCTGGGCCACAGCCACTGGGACCTCAGGGGCCAGTTGGGCTACCCGCAGGTTTGCGCAGGAGCCAGTCTGCGAGGTTGACCAGAAGAGAGTGCACTACCCACTTGGCTTCCATGCAGTGCCACTGAGTGACCCAGAGGCCCATGCTGCGCCCTGGCCCTTGGCATCTGGCTACACTCACCACATCTCCACATGGGGATTTCAGTGCTGTGACTCAGGCAGAGGGGGCATGCAGGGGCCCATGTGCTGCCCAGGGCCCAGAGGTCAGCTGGGACCTGCCCTTCCATGGTAGATGCTCATGCCTCGATCCCTGGCCAGGCCTAGGGGCCCCACCTGTGCACAGATTTCGTGCACTGGGCCTCTAGTACTGCAATAAATATGCATTAACCTATGCACTTATATACTTGTGTTTTTCTTTCTATGAGATGAAATCTAATAATTAAATGACTAGATTGGAGGGTATATGCCTTTTCTATGTTATTTTAATAGAATTTTCCAGATTACTTTTTAGAAGCATAAAGCACAATCACAATACCATTTTGCAACATACAAAAGTACTTTTGTCTCCAAACCCATTCACAATTGGAGTTTCTTAAACTTTTCCTGTATCAAGAACAATGATATTTCATTTTATTTTAATTTAAGTGTCTTTACTTATAGTGAGTTTGATAGTACTTCATATATAAAAATATATAGGCACTCTGATTTTATATTTTACTGTATAGTCACATAGTTGGCACAATTTTCTATTATATACTTTGGGGTTTTTTATACAAAGGCTGTGGTAGAAACAGATTTTAGTACTTTGTCATCTTCATCACAAATACATGTTTCATAATTCTTCATTTTCTGTTTACTTTGTTTCTGTTATTTTACCTTTTCCTGAAATATTTATAGGTTTTCATTCTAACCTACATTAGGCAAGAAGTCCTCTAGATTTTATTTAAATTTTTATATTTTTTATTTTGTTGTGTGGTTGATATGAAATTTATATGGTATATTGTATTACAAGAGTGCATAGACAACCACAAAAACTATCATGATTTATTAAATAATCAATCCATTTTCCTGTGATTGAATTCCTGTTTTCTCATAAATTGATTCTTGTATATAGGGATTGATCACTGAAGTATTTTTTCCATACCACTGATTGATGAGTACTTATTCATAAAAAGTAGATTTCAATGTGACTGTGCTGTCTATTTTTATTCTTGTCTATTTCTGAGCATTTATTCTTTTAAAGAACTTCTGAATAATATCTAATTGGAAGAAAAACTCTATTTGTATTTCAACTGAAATTGAATTAAATTTACATATGAATTTTAGAATAATTCACATTTCCATGTGGTATAAGATCCCTTCATGCAAAAATATGGAATGTCTTTCTATTTATTTGTCATGTAAATATTCAGTGGAATTTTACATTTTTAAAAAGTAAGTCGTAAGCCTTTTTTATTAAATGTAATACTAAATGCTTAATCATTTTAGTTGTTTTATTAGGTGGAATACAATTTCCTTTTCCATTTAGACTTTTTTTTTGTTTCATGTTAGAGAATTATATATTTATCTTGTATTCACACCTTACAAATTCTCATTCTTAATAACCTTTCTTGGACTTTCAATATTTTGCAATATTTACATGAGGTAAATACATTGTTTAACAACTCATTTGGGGCCACAAAATTATAAGATGCATGGTTCCTGGTGTCCATATCCTGTGTAATTCCTTCTCCTGCAGTATCTGCAGGAATGTATAGAATTTCATTTTCATGATTACTTTACATTATGTGGGGAAAACTGAAGGGATTTTGTAAATTTAATGAAGGACCCTAATGTACTGACTTTAATCAAAATGCACAATAGCCTTAGTGGATTCGACCTAATCAAAATAACCTTTGTTTGAGGAATTTATCTATTTTATTTAAATCATCATATATGACAGCATAAAATTATTCATAACATCTTATTTTTTATATGTGTAGCATCTGTAGTTATAACCCTTCTTTTTTATTCATGCTGCCGGCAATTTTCCTTAATTTCTGTATCATCTTTCTAGGGTTTATCACTTCTATTATACTTTTTAGAACCACTTTTGTGTCTTTTAACTTTGCCTAGTGTACACTTGACTTTTAGTTCACTGATTTCTGCTACCATTTTATCTTTCAACCTGGTTTAATTTTGCTTTTATTTATTTACTGGAGGCCTGGTGCATGAATTCTGCCCAGCTGGGATCCCTAGGCCAGCTGGTGAGCAGGGCCAATCAGAGCCTGCTGGCTGCGGGGAGTAATAAAAGGAGGTATCATGGGAGGTTGGCCACCAGCCCTGAGTGGGGAGCCGGCCCTTGGCCTCCAAGGGAAAGGAGCCGCATCCACTGCCACCCATCCCCGGTTCCCTGTCCCAGCCAGGGGCCCAAAGGCCATGGTGGGGTCGGGAGAGAAGGCAATGGTTGTCAGACCGGGTGTGGAAGGAATGGATGCCAGATACTGACACCCCAGTTGGTGCCTTGCCACCACATGGTTCCCTTTCTCCTCCCCCTCCTCCTTTCCTCACCTCCGTGCTCCCACCATGATAGGTAGGTGGGCAGCAGACCAATTGGAGCCTGCTGGTGGGGTGTGAGAGAAAGGGGGAGGAACTATGGGAGGTTAGCCAGCCATGGGATGTTGGCTGGCTGTGGGAGGTTAGCTGTGGGGGCGCACTGACCACCAGGGGGCAGTTCCTATGTTGAGCATCTGCCCCCTGGTGGTCAGTGCATGTCATAGTGACTGGTCGACCAGTCATTCCAGTCCTTCGGTCATAAAGGTCGCTTAGGCTTTTATATATACTGAGTGCCCATATCATTATGACTACCTGACGTCTATAGGCAAATTAGCTATAATTTCATGCTGAAGTTGCTAGAGGGCCAGACCATTATAAATGGGGAAGCAGGTTGTTTACCACGACAGTAGAAGTGATTTTTTGTCTGAAGATATGGGTAAACAATGCAATTTAACAGCCTTTGAACATTGGGATACACACACACACACACACACACACACACACACACACAGACACTGAGTGGCCATATTATTATGACCACCTGATGTTTGTAGGCAACTTAGCCATACACTGACTGCATCATATGGGATATGGAAGCTGAAGGCCTGTTCAAACACCTTTGCTGTCTGCAGTTGCCAAGATAAAACATCTCCAATTCGCACAGGTACACAAGGATTAGACAGTCGAGCATTAGAAAAAAGACATGTGGTCCAACGAATCATGTTTCCAGTTGCATCATGCAGATGGCAGAGTGAGAATTTGGTGCAAACAGCATGAAAGCATGCACCCCACATGCATGAGTACAACTCTTCAAGCTGGTGTGGGCAGTGTTATGGTTTGGGGCATGCTTTCCTGGCATGATTTGGGCCCTTTAATTCGTGTGGAACAATGTCTGAATAGCACAACATACCTAAGTATCATTGCTGATCAAGTTCATCCTATCCTGTTGTGTATCCCAATGGAGATGGCTTCTTCCAACAAGACAATGTGTCATGCCACGGTGCTCGTATTGTGCAGCAGTGGTTTCAAGAACATGAGGGAGACCTTACCTTGCTTAGGTGGCCCCCACAATCACCAGATCTCAATCCAATTGAGCATTTGTGGGATGAAGTTAAAAGAGCCATCAGGCAGCTGGTTCCACAACCATCAAATCTCACAGAAATGGACAGTGCTATTCATTAGGCATGGTGTCAGATTCCTTGCATCACCTTTCAACATCTCCTGGAGTCAATGCCAAGAAGAATCTGCAGTATTGAAGGTAAAATGTAGTCCATTGAAGTACTGATGGGGTGGTCATAATAATCTGGCCCCTCAGTGTGTGTATATGTGTGTGTATTTTAGAGGCCCAGTGCTTAAATTCATGCACAGGTGGGGTCTGGCTGGCCCGGCCCTAATTGGGGTGGATCAGGGCTGGGCCTGTCAGGAGGAGGAAATGACAGGAGGTTGGCTGGCTGGCCCACCCCAATCTGGGCTGGCTGGCTGGGGGGAAGGGTCAAGGGGGAATTGAATGGGGGTGCCAATTGGGAGTCAGGGCTTGTGGGAGGTTGGTTGGCCAGCCCATCCCTGATGGGTTTGAGTAGGGCCAATCACCAGCAGAGCTGGCTAAGGGGAGGGACTGCAGGCCGATCAGGGTGGTGGGGGCTGATCAGGGGTGGGGCCAGTTGTGGGGAGGGGCTGCAGGAGATTGGTCAGAAGATTGGGCCAGTTTGCTGGCACAGTGGGCATGATAGTGACTGGCCGTTCTGGTCGTTACAGCCTTCCTGTCACTAGCTTTTTATATATATACATATTTTAAAAATATATTTTTATTGATTTCAGAGAGAAAGGGAGAGGGGGAGAGAGAGAAACATCAATGATGAGAGAGAATCATTGATTGGCTGCTTCCTGCACACCCCACACTGGGGATCGAACCTACAACCTGGGCATGTGCCCTGACCAGGAATCAAACTCTGACATCCTGCTTCATAGGTCGATGCTCAACTACTGAGTTGCACTGGCCAGGCAATTTTGCTTTCAGATAGAAGTTTAGATCAGAGTCTCTGCTTGAAATACGTAAAATGAAATAGAATTAAGGGAGTAATTTGACTAATCCACAGCGTTGGAATTTGGGAACATGGTAGAAAATGAATGACTGGTATTAATTAGTGTAAACCTGTTTTTATAAACTCTTTACCACAATGATTTGTGCTACCTTGATATTAACTTCTGGAACCTGTTATCACAATTAGGGCAAGAATAATGGTTGTCTCAAGGCAGTGGGAGGAAGACACAGCAGCAGATAATCTCTCACGCTTGCCCTTGACTCCCTGGGCTCAGACTGCAGCCACCTACCTCTCCACTACACATGCTAGTTCAGAACAACTTTTCCTCTCCCCTTACGCATCTCACAGGGTTTGCTTATTTTGTTTTCTGTTGTAGTTCCTGGAATATTTACTTTCTTCTGCACTGATTTTTGGGATCAAGTATTAATTCTCTATCTTGCTAAGAACCAGAACCAAAGTAGAATTACTTTTAACTCTAAGAAATTCATTTTTAATACATGCCAAAATTAATAATCTGCTTTTCAAGAGAACTCTCATTTGAAAGAGAATTTTGTCTTTGCAGCTCTGTGGCTTGAACAACTAAATTGGATACCTAAAAGCAGTTGGTATTCATAGCACAACCTTGTAATCAGTACATAAAGCATTCCAAGATATTGAATTATGACATGAGGTTTTCAATGATAAAAATTCTATAAAACAATTTCTTTAAGTCCTTTTTTTAAATGATTGATGGATGTGGGTATGTACTCTAAAGGTAATATTTTATTGTAATAAGAATGAATGTAATTTAAAACTGTTTTAGTATATATAAATGATTTCTAGACTACCCTATAAAGGGTTCAGTAAAGAACTTTTATGCTCCAAACATCACACGTGAAGGGTAAGATGATTTCTGGACCACAGTTGCCTAAAGAAAGTAGAGAGAAGTGCTTTCTACCCCACATCTGAACCTTCAAAGCTCTAAGTCTTAACAGAAGAGTTTTTCCTATTGGTTCTCTAAAACCTGTGAGATGATAATCTTTTTTTCTTTTTTGAGAAGCATCCCTACATTTCTTTCATAAAAGACATAAGCTTTTTTAAAATGTGCTTACTTTATTTGAAGAATTAAATCACGTGATCAAAAATTTGGCAAAATACTGACCACTGTAACAAAAATATATTATTTTCTTGGCTCAATGATGTTCCAAATGAGAATCCCAGCACCTGATAAGCTTTTGTGAGTCTTGATAAGGCCCTATCTTATACATAGAAATCTTCATATCTAGTAAGTTGCCCAGAAGAAAATGACTTTGTTGTTCTTTTTAACAGCCATATAATTAAAAGAAGATGCAAAATTGGGAGAGCAGTCTTGGCATATTGTAGTTCATGCAGAATTTTCCCTGCAGTTTTCTAGATGCTAACTTACACAATTTTTTTCTTTTTTTTCTTTTAATATATTTTTATTGATTTCAGAGAGAAGGGAGAGGGACAGAGCTAGAAACATTAATGAAGAGAGAGAATCATTGACGAGCTGCCTTCTGCATGTCCCCTACTGGGGGATCGAGCCTGCAACTTGGGCATGCATCCTTGACCAGAATCAAACCCAGGACTCTCCAGTCCGCAGGTTGACACTCTGTCCACTGAGCCAAACCAGCTAGGACTATATGATTATTTCTTATAAATACATAAAAATTTTCTGAGAATGGCATAAGATATATGGTAACCCAAGTATTTATAAATTTATAAACTATGAAAATTATAATAATTTGAGGTATAGTATTAAAACTAATTAATTCTAAATATAATTTAATCTTGAACAAAGAAAAACTGTCTTAATTTACACAATGGACTTAAGAGGTTTCAAAGCAACACTAAAAATGCTTGTCATAAAAGATTAAAACGTTAAAAAAATATTTAATCCAAAATTTCAAAGGCTCTATCTATTGATCTTGTCCATTTATCACTTTTATTTATAAACTAGAGGCCCTGTGGACAAAAATTTGTGCACTTGGAGAGGGGTGGGTGCCTTAGCCCAGCCTGTGCCCTCTCAAAGACCGGGACCTCTTGGGGAATGCCCACCTGCTGGCTTAGGCCCACTCCCTGGGGGATCAGGCCTAAGCTGGCTATCAGACATCCCTCTGGCAGCCCAGGAACCCTTAGGGGATGTCAATTTGCCAGCGACGAGCAGGCCTAAGCTGCAGTCAGACATCCTTAGCGTTGTTGAGGAGGCAGGAGAGGCTCCCACCACCACCGCTGTACTGGCAGCCCTCAACCTGGCTTGTGGCTGAGCAGAGCTCCCCCTGTGGGAATACATTGACCACCAGAGGCAGTTCCTGCATTGAGTGTCTGTCTCCTGGTGGTCAGTGTGTGTCAGAGTGACCAGTCATTCCCATTCATTCTGCTGTTAGGGTCAATTTGCATATTACCTTTTTATTATAAAGGATAGAGGCCTGGTGCATTGCTGGGGGCTGGCTGGTTTGCCCTGAAGGATACCCTGGATCTAGAGTGTGGGTCCCACTGGGGTGCCTGGCCAGCCTGGGTGAGTGGCTGATGGCTGTATGCAGGCTGGCCACAGCACCTTCAAGGTGGGGAGCTCTCCTGGGGTGCCAAGCCAGCCTGGGTGAGGGGCTGAGGGCCATTTTCAGGCTTGCCATGACCAAGGGCTAGAAGCAGGTATCTGGGATTTATTTAACTTCTATAATTCTATAATTGAAACTTTGTAGCCTTGAGGGGGTCCCAGGTCCTGGAAGTCTGGATTGCCTCTGGCAACCCAAGTTTCCAGCCCCTCCTTGAGTGGAGGCCATGCCTGGCTGGAAGCAGGTATCTGGGGTTTATTTATCTTCTATAATTGAAACTTTGTTGTCTTTAGCAGAGCTCAGGGCTGGCAGCCAGGTGGGAAGTTTGGTTTCCCCCTGCTGGCTCCAGCTCTGTGGCTGCCGCCATCTTAATTGGGTTAATTTGCATATCTGATCCTGATTGGCTGGTGGGTATGGCTTGTCATGTGGCTTGTTCATGTAGGAGAGGTACTGTCAATTTGCATATTTCTCTTTTATTAGATTAGATTGGTCAGAATTCTGAGATATTAGGCATATGGTACTTAAGTAACTCAGCATGCTTTTGAACAGAGGTTTAATTCTCTTTCAAGGGAGTCAATGCACAAATGATGAAAAAGAGGATTATCTGTACCTCAACTCATTGGTAACAATGCCAGAGAAGTTTATTCGAAGGTCACAAAGAGAAGGAAAGAATATTAAATTTAGTGGCCAAGTTAGAATTTTTTAACACTTGGAAAATTATAGGATATACTAGGGGCCTCGGGCACAAAAATTTGTGCACTCGTGGGTCCCTCAGCCGGACCTGTGCCCTCTCACAGTCTGGGACCCCTCAGGGGATGTCCACCTGCTGGTATGCCTGGCAAGCCTGGGTGAGGAGCTGATGGCTGTTTACAGGCTAGCCAAGCCCCCCAGTGGGGACCCTCACCCCATGGGGGTGTGGCCAGCCTGGGTGAGGGTCTGAGGGCCTTTTTCAGGCTGCCCACAGCTCCCATTAACCCAATGTCCCAGCGAGGTTGGATGGAATCAGGTTTCTGGGATTTATTTATCTTCTATAATTGAAACTTTGTTGCCTTGAGCAGAGGCCTAGTCAGGCAATGAATCCTCCTGTTTGCTTCAGTTCTGTGGCTTCTATAATTGAAACATTGTTGCCTTGAGCAGAGGTCCAGCCGGCCTAGGCAGGCAGTTTCAACTCCATCACTGGCGCAACGGAAGCCTCCTGTTTGTTCTAGCTCTGTAGCTTCCGACCACTATCTTGGCTGGGTTAATTTGAATACAGCCGCTCTGATTGGCTGGTGGGTGTGGCTTGGCTGGTGGGCATGGCTTAGGTGTCTCAGAGTGATGGTTAATTTGCATATTATTCTTTTATTAGATTAGATAGTACAATATATCAAGCAAGCTGGAAAAAAGAAATATTCTAATTTGTAAGATTCAATAAAATTAATGTCTCCTTCAAAATATAAGCATTGAATTTGGTCCCTTAAAGTTTTTATTGCATTCTTCTGCTAACAGTAAAACAACAACAACAACCATAGGCAAAATAAGAAAAATGAGTTTGAAGTTCATAAGGGGCAAAGAAATGAAGGCAGAAACTGGAAGAGCTACGGTCTTTGAAGGAACATAGCCACACTGGGAGAACCACATTTTGTCTGGCTCTTCCCTGCAAGGGATTTCTCAGCTTTTGTGAGACACGGGAATCAGAGATCCTATCCTAAGAAACTAACAGCAAAGAGACACAGTTTGGATTTGGGAGGAAATTGGTGAAAAACCTTTAGATTTCCACTGGAGTCCCATGAGAACCATACTTTAGATGTAAGGAACAAATTCCCAGACTAAGGACTGTGCTCTGGCCCTAGGAGCTAACATAAAGTAACATTTAAAACCAGCCCTGCACAACATGGAGTTTGCTTCTGGATAAGAAATAGTCAACACTTTTCAAAGAAAAATGACCAGAGAACTTAGTTTCTGTGAGTACTATAGCTCAACATACGTGATGTAATTAAAAAGGATTAAGCATGAAGATCATGTTTGACCCAGAATCTAGAGAAAAATTATTACATAGCCATAGACCCACAAATGACCAAGATGTTTGCATTGGGAGTCAAGGCTCTTAAAACAATTATGATAAAATATTAAGGATTCTACAGAAAATAATAGATTAACATAAGAATGTTAAAGATAGGTGAAAAATCTAAAACACACATACAAACAAACATATAAACATGCCAAAACTAAGAAAAATTAAACATATGAATTTTTAAAATTCATTGATTGAGTTAATAAGAAAGCATCATGAAATTTAAGCTTGATATAAATAATCAGAAGAGGGAAAAGGTTGATAAAAAAGAAAAAGAGTAGAGTCTTGGTGAGGTGACACAGTCCCTAGAGCAGGGGTCCTCAAACTTTTTAAACAGGGGCCAGTTCACTGTCCCTCAGACCATTGGAGGGCCGGACTATAGTTTAAAAAAAAAAAAAACTATGAACAAATTCCTAGGCACACTGCACATATCTTATTTTGAAGTAAAAAAACAAGGTGGCAAAAACACCCTGCGGGCCGCATGTGGCCCGCGGGCTGCAGTTTGAGGACCCCTGCTAGAGGGATGGAATGAATGCAAATTGACTTAATGGAGACAATTGAATAACAGGTTAAAGAGCCAGTAGAACAAAAATACATGACAAACCAGAACAAACAAGCAAAACTAGAGCTAGAATTGTACATTTAGAAAATAGCTTCTAGTGATGAAGGAGGACTTTTGCTACTGTTCCCTGAGATGGACTATCTGGAACCAAATTTACCCTCCTTTATTCAAAACCCAGAAAACCAATAGGATTGACCATCGTACTGTTAGAACATAAACTTGTTGAAAATAAACTGCAATTTTAAAAAACACTAGAGAACCAGATAATATGTAAGAAACATTATTTTCTAGACATTGCTTAACAGGCGGAGCAGAATTATGATCCCTGAGAGAGAGAAAATAAACTGGGTAAGCCCTGGATGGTACTCACTTACTATAAGAGAGGTTTCAATGTTGTGTCACAAATCGGCGAGCTGGACAAGACGCCTTCGTCAGCCAGTTAGGAATCATCTTTGTTGAGCGCAGGTTCAGAGCAGATGACCTCTGTCAAATTCTGAACAAACATAGAAGGGAGTATTTTCTTTTTATATCCTTCTAGTTCTTTGTGTAAGACATCTTATAACCTTGAGTACATATTGTATTTAATCAAACACCTGTCATATCTATACAGACAATTGTAACTTGGAGCACCATATCGTATCTATACAGACACCTGACATCAATATCAGCGTATCAGTTAGATGGCTAGCTTGCAAGGGCAGACAATTAAGTTTATCTTTTTTATGCAAGCAAAAAAACAAAGTTATTTTACAGTCTAAAAATAACAGAGTTGACCTATAGGATAAGAGCCTGAGAATAACAGAGTAGTTCAAACAGCAGTTTTCCAAAGGAGGGGTTACTGTGCTTCACTAGGCCACAGTAAGGAGTGAGGAACAAACAGAGCCTGCTGACTGCTGATTTGGCGAGAAGGACATTGGCGTTTGGACAGATGGAGGTGGGTAGAGTTTGCAGGGAAGACAACTAGAGAGGAAGTGGAGTGAGTGCTCCCATGATCTGAAGAGGGTTCCTTTAAGTCTTCAGCTTAGTTTTACTATGTGTATGAGTGAAAGGACACTACCAAAGAGCCATGAAGAACTACTGGTAAATAGTAATCCTAATGTGTAATTACTGCATTTTACAAAATATCAGCAACAGATTGAAATTGAAACAAAACAAAATATTAAATTAAAAACTAGATTTTTCACAACACATTTAAAAACTGCTTTTTATCATGAAGAAAGGTATAACATTGCTTATTTTCTTTAAGGACCTACCGTGTGCTAGGCATTATGCATTTTTCTGTTGAAATAGATGAGGGAGAGGCTGGTATTCAGAAAAAAAGGTATTTATTTGACAAAAGCATTTCTTTTTTTCTATCTCTTTGGAACCAAAGGATGGAAAATGAACAACTTAGACACTATACAGAATAACACCATATACTAATATATGTGTATATGTGTGTGTGTGTTTTTGTATGTGTGTGTATGACTAATATGCAAACTGTCCCCTCGGGAGTTCGAGAGTTTGACCACTCGCTATGATGTGGGCTGACCACCAGAGGGCAGCGTGGAATGAAGGAAGGCCCTGGCCAGCAGCTGGAAGGCCTGATTTGCCCTAATTACCATCCAGACCTAGGGACCCTACCTGTGCATGAATTTTGTGCACCAGGCCTCTGTTACATAATAATACCAAGAGCAATCCAACAAAAGGATGTAGCCCTTGCAAACATTTATGCACCCCAAATAGGAACACCTACATATGTAAAGCAAATCTGGATGGCCATAAGAGAGAGATGAGCAGTAATACAGTCATAGTAGGGGATTTTAACACCCCATTGGCATAAATGAATAGATCTTCCAGACAGGAAATCAACAAGGAAACAGTGAGTGGCCTTCAATGACACACTAAACCATATGGATATAATTGATATTTTCAGAACTTTTCATCTCAAAGAAACAGAATATAGATTTTTTTTCAAATACACATGAAACATTTTCCAGGATAGACCACATGTTATACCACAAAACAAGTATCAATAAATTTAAAAAGATTGAAATTATGATCTGAGAAGATGCTTGGTATGATTCCAATCTTCTTGAATTTGGGGAAATTTTGCTTGTGGCCCAATATGTGGTCTATTTTTGAAAATGTCCCATGTGCACTTGAGAAGAACATATTCCATGGCTTTGGGGTGAAATGTTCTGAGGATGTCAATTAAGTCCATCTGTTCTAGTGAGTCATTTAGGATTGCTATGTCTTTGCTGATTTTTTGTCCAGAGGATTTATCCAATGATGTCAGTGGTGTGTTTAAGTCTCCTACTATGATTGTATTGTTGTCTATCTCTCCCTTGATATCTTCCAGGAGTTTTTTTTATGTATTTGGTTGCTCCTGCATGGGTGCATATATATTTATTAGGGTTATGTCCTCTTGTTGTATCAATCCCTTTAGTATTATGAAGTGGCCTTCCTTATCTCTTGTTATGGCCTTCACTTTGAGCTTTATTTTGTCAGATATAAGAATTGCTACCCCAGCTTTTTTTTCCTTTCCATTTGCCTGAAAGATATTTTTCCATCCCTTCACTTTCAGTCTGTGTGAGTCCCTTGTTCTGAGGTGGGTCTCTTGTAGACAGCATATATATGGGTCATGTCTTTTTATCCATTCAGCCACTTGATGTCTTTTGATTGGAGCATTTAGTCCGTTTACATTTAAAGTTATTATTGAAAGGTACTTGTTTGAAGACATTTCTATTTTTGTGCCTGTGTTCTTTCTTACCTTTTTATTTCTTCTTTTTACAGCATTCCCTTTAGCATTTCTTGCATTGCTGACTTGGTAGTGATAAACTCCTTTAGCCTTTTTATTTGCCTGTGAAGATCCTGACTTGTATGGATGCATATGAGCATAATCAATGGACACAAGACACTGGGAGGTAGGGGAGGAGGGGGGATGGTCAAGGGAAAAATTGGAGACCTATCTAACACGCATTGTAATACTTTAAGCAATAAAACAAAATTTAAAAAAAAACCTGAAATTGAGAGGCAAAATATATCACATCCAACTAAAAATTCTTTGAGCCAGACCATTGATAATGTATGGGGTTATAAGTGATGATAACAATAGTTACTACTGTATGCAATGTGTTAAGACTTTTAAATACATTATTCCTTATAATTCTTGAAACTATAAAAAAAGGATTGAAATTATATCAAGCATATTCTCCAACCCCAATGCTATAAAACCAGAAATCAATTACAAAAATCCCACTGAAGAAAAGCACACAAACACAGGGAGGCTAAATAGCATACTACTAAACAATGAAAGGGAAGAATAAAATCAAGGAAGAAATAATAAGAATGAAAATAAAACAAACAAATTTAAAGAAAAAAATAACAAAATCTATGGGGTACAGCAAAAATAGTCCTAAGAGGGAAATTCATAGCATTATCTCAAGAAACAAGAAAAATCTCAAATAAATTATCTAACCTTACACCTAAAGGAATTAGAAAAAGAACAACAAAGTGAAAGTGAGTAGGAAAAATGAAATAATAAAGATCAGAGCAGAAATAAACAAAATATAATCTAAAAAATATATAAAAGATTAGTGTAACCAATAAATAGTTTCTTGAAAATATAAACAAGATTGATAAACCTTTAGCCAGACTCATCAAGAAAAAAAGAGAGAACCCAAATATATAAAATCAGAAATGAAGAAAAAAAAGTAACAACTGACATCACAGCTTTATGAAGGTTTATATGAAAATATTATGAACAACTATATGCCAACAATTTAAACAATCTGGAAGAAATCGATGAATACCTAGCAACATGCAATATCCCAAAATTGAATAAAAAATAATTAGAAAATATGAACAGATTATCTACTCTATAAAAGCGAAATATTAAAATTAACCGTTTCTCCAAGACAGGGTAAGCCACGCCCACCAGCCAATCAGAGCAGCTGTATGCAAATTAGCCCAGCCAACATGGCGGCTGCCACTCACGGACCTGAGTAAACAGCCCTTTCCACTGTGGCAAGAGCGAAAGTGAAGCTGTGCCTGTTCCGCTTAAACTGCCTCTAGCGAAACACAGATTTGAAACATTTGAAACGATGTAACAATCATAGAATCCTCCGGAGCTGAAGGAAAAAGCAGCTCCAGCCTAACCAGTAAAAGTAACAATTGTTTCATTATAGACGCTGCGAGGTGAGGCAGAGGAGGCTTTGTTAGTTAGAAGGCTGCCTTAAAGGAACAGTGTATCAATTATAGAAGATAACCCCAGGCCTTCAAGGAACAGTATCAATTATAGGAGAAAAAACTCCAGAAACCTGCGTCCAGCCGGCCTTGCTGGGACATTGGGAAAATGGGAGCTGTGGGCAGCCTTAAAGCCCCTCACCCAGGCTGGTCAGGCACGCCAGCAGGTGGACATCCCCCGAGGGGTCCCAGACTGCGAGAGGGCACAGGCCGGGCTGAGAGACCTCCCGAGTGCACAGAGCGGCTGCAGGGCGGGACAGCGCAGGACCCAGGACCCGTGATGGGAAAGAGGCAGCAGGGTTGGAGGGCA